>VZTZ01017966.1:385451-548253 GCA_013400955.1 Drymodes brunneopygia
TCGGCAGGTGCTGCGCGGCCCGGAGCTCTGCCAGGCGGCCCCGGGGCCGGGCCGGGGAGAGCGGGGCTGGGGGCCGGGGCCGGATGCCGGGTCGGCGGCAGAACGGGGCGGTGGCAGCAGGAGCGCTCCCGCAGTGCCCCAGAGCGGCTCTCGTCCCTCGGGTCCCGGCCCGCTGCTCGAGATGTTCCCCCACAGCCCCCCGAAGTGTTAAGTAAAAAATAACCGTGTTGGCGCTACATCTTGGCACAACGCTCTGCACTTAATAGTCGTTGACTTGATCAAGCAGAGCAGCATTTACATTTTCAGTCTGTCTGGTGATAGGTTCATGCTTTCTTAGGATTTACTTGGAACGTCTGAAGCATGATACCACTGCTGGAGTTTTCATCTATATTCTATCTGTTCTATAGCATGTCACTGTACTGTCAGTTTGTGAGATGAAGTTTTGCATTCATGGATATACACACATCCACACTACAGGAGGGATAGAGCATGACTGAACACACACACAGACACAAAAATAATCCAGCCTATTAAAAAACCCACACTTTGCTGAAAATTGCATTAAAAAACCCAGTATTTTTTCCAATTCCTGTCTTAGACACTGGAATAGATTGGCACGAAATATAAAACCACAAAAAAAAATTGATGCATTATAAGCTGTTTAAGAGGGGACAGAATACACCATTCAATCTAATTGAACCAGAAGTATAAGTATTTAATGAAAATAAGGAAAAATAGATACGAACAGAAGCCAGAGGAGCCATCTTAATATTTGAAACAAAGCCCTATATTTAGAAAGCCTTTATGAAATTAAGACACTGAAACAATTTACTATTAAATGGCCCTTAATGGCTAACTCTTACCTATTTCTTTACTGAGTTCTTAATACAGTATATTATTTAAATGTGACTTGATCCAGGTGTACTTACCATTTATCAGTCTAGTCAGTCAAGCCCCATTAATGCAAAATACTGATTTAAGTTTTCCTTATTAAAAGAAACATTAAAACATTAAAAATTCCAAGAGCTAACCTGCTGCAGTAGTGCAAATTTAGCAGATATCTTTGTCATAAAATTTTTCATCAGTATTTGCTATCCTTACATTAAGCCATTCCTACCAATAGCACATGTACAGTGAGATACTGCTCAGAAAATTTACAGTGGCAGACCTGGTCCCAGATGGGTTTGTGCTCATGGAGTTTTATCTGCAGCACAAGCTGTCAATTTGCAATGTACTGAACAGAAACCTTACAGGGCATTCTGGGCTGAATCAAATCCCCCTAACAGGGGAGCTGAGAGCTCTTCAGAGCCTGGAAGATGCTGCTTTTACACATGGGCCAACTGTGGAATTTAGATGCAGCCAGAAAGCTTGGAGCATGCACAAGAGAAAAGAATGATGTCTTAATGTATTGTAATGTGTAGTTAGATCTTTGTAAACATTTTACACTGACACAGCAAGTAATGTCAGACCAATGGCCTGAAAAATGTCACAGTCCATTAGCACTAGTTGTCTTGTCAGAATTTAACCTTAAGGTACACAGCATTACATTATTACTGATCTGGATTCGCTTCCAGTCCAGCTGAAATGCAACTGGTAATCTGGAATGACATCTGATGTGCTAAACAGCTTCAATAATAAGCAGAAGACACAGATTTGCATTCTTACAAATGCCTTACAAAAGCTGCTTCGTAAAATTATAGAAGATTTGTCATCAGACATTTTAAGTGAGAAGAGCATACCTAAAATAGTTTATTATTTGTTATAAATATCCCATCTAAAGCCATCTGCTGACTTTTGAACATGTAAACACATCCATCCGCACTTGGGTTTTCTGTCTCAGATTGACCTCATTATGAAAACTCCATCCAAAATCCATTTCTTTCCCCATTTGCCAAACCACTGCAATAGTGAAAGTCTCACTGGAGTTCAGACACCGTATCAGTGACAACACAAAGACAATGTGCCAGTCAAATAGTACTGAGCTGAGTATTCCAGTACACTTGACAGGCAATTGCTCTCGCTGTTTGTGCAGCAGGGTTTCCTGTGACTGATAGCAATGCTTCCCAGCTTCCAGAAGCTTGTCTATCCTGCTTGTTCCTTAAGCTTTTGATAGATACCCATGAAACACCGCAAGACTGCAAACTCTTCACAGGAGTGAGAAACTACACCTCAGGGTATACTCAATTCTTGCCTTGATTTCTGCATTCAAAGATCTCCTGAACATGTCAAATGTATTTATTAATGGTTCCAACTGAGCAGTGGCCTGCAATCAGACCCTGACCACACCTGTGCTCATCCTTTGGGCCACCGTGGCACAGCCTAGGCACGCCCAAACATCCAGGAGCTACAAACATTAGATTGCTGCTTTAGGGATGGGAACAGACTGGGGAACCTTATCAAGTGTTGTTCTGTGTTGTACTGATATAAAAGGTGTTCAGCTTGTCAGCCTAACCACAAGCCTCTGCAACAATCTGAGGGAAACAACTGTTTCTAGAAATCTTTTCAACCCTGCTGCAAAACAAAGAAGTGTTAAATTGCTAACAGAGAAAGGGGAAACACCTATGACAGCTATTAGCACTGGTAATGCAAGAGACAGTATTTATTGAGTATTTTAAGCACAAGGCAGAAAACACCGAGAAGCTCTCCTCCTCCACCCCTTTTTAAACCTACTGAGCAAAGTAATAAATTCA
This sequence comes from Drymodes brunneopygia, assembly GCA_013400955.1. Lineage (NCBI taxonomy): Eukaryota > Metazoa > Chordata > Aves > Passeriformes > Petroicidae > Drymodes > Drymodes brunneopygia. The sequence continues at coordinate 388,142 of VZTZ01017966.1, forward strand.
GCTTCCAGGATGAACCAACAACTACTCCTAACTATTTGTTCAAGGACGTCCCCAAACAGAAGTAGTTTAAATGCAACTAATTAAACAAAGATGTTTATGTTGTTCTGACTTGAAATGTGAGTGGAGAGCATTTCTGCAGTGTTGGGTCATGTTTTGCACTCTTGCCTAAGTAAAGCTGCATGGTTAGGCTTAATTCAGGAAGAATTTTGAGACCGCCTTATCACTAAAATTTAAGATTTGAATAATAAATACGGGGCACAACCACCACCCTTCTTCCCTACCTAGCACAGAGGAAAAAAGCATTCTTAAAATAAGGAAATGTGTCATGTAATCACCCCCTGTCTGCAGGAGGTTTAGCCACACAGGATTGTTATGAAGCTGAAGCTGTCAAACCACTCCGAGGTACAGCATTTACCCACTGCTCTATCACTGCTACAAACACAATTGCATGCACACTTCTTGCAGGGCAAGGGCTGCATGCTGCATTCTCCCATGGAGATGAAAACCTACTTACTGGGAAGGAAATGTAATATAAGAACATTTCAATAAATCATCCAGAGCCTCCATATTTTCAGCTTTAGCAGAGACAGCTTCTTCACTTCTTTTAAAATGACCTAGAGCTAGTTTTACACATATGTTTTCCCTTAAGAAAAGGGCTTAGACTGGCAGTATAAATCAATATAATCCTGCATATTTTTAATTGTTTTTCTGAAGTCTTCATAGGCTTGCAAACAGGCAGCAGTAACATTTAGAAATGCTCAAGTACTTTTCAGGACTTCAAACACTTGTAGAAAAGGTTGAAAATTTCTTTTCAACATTTAAAGAGCTCCTCTGAGGAGTTAATCTTCGCCCAGAGATGGTGACAACAGCTGCTGGTAAATGGGAAGAAGTAGGTAATACTGAAAGCAAAGCCTTTCTCCAATTGCAACCCAATCACATGTCCTACTATCAGGTGAAGCATTCAGCTCCCAGCTCATATTAGTGTTGCAGATGTGACCAGAGTTTAAAACATACAACAAGTTCCAAGTATCAGAACACTCTGCTTTTGCCCTCTTGGCTTCTTACTTAACAATAGTCATCTGTGAAACCAGGCAGGTGCAGCGATCACAACAGCCTTTTTTACCAAATACACTCAAAACCAAGTGTAGGAAAACTGCAGCTCTAGGAAATCTTTAAAAACACAATTCACAATTCTGTCCACCCTGTTGACAATCAATTTTCAAGTGGCTTCCAACTGATATATTCAACACCCCCAAAAAGAAAATGATTGCTCCCTAACAAATATCCCCCTCTAGATTTAGTGGTATTTTAGTCTTCATTTATTTCTAGCCCTCCAAGTAGCACACTGTCAAAGATGAATCTAACTGAGGTTGTCCTCATTAAGTTGCCTCTTTTTCATCTATTTAAAACTGCTACTATGCTGACCCTGCAATCATTCCATTTTGCTTCAGACAAAATCCCTTCCTCAGTTCCTGCTGAGGAGGTGTGCTTTTGTGCTGCGTGGGCCTACAGCTATATGTCTTAATCAAGTCATTTTAGAGACTATTCCACAACTCCCAATTAAGTCCATTGCTATCCCCAACTGTTGAACTGCTTGCTGTGCTTTGCCAAACAGCTGCTGCAGTTCTGCACCTGGTGAAATGAAGTCTGAGTTGACAAAATGTTTTGGAGTTCATCTGGATGAAAGGTAAGTCCAAAGTCATTGTTATCAGCTAGGCATGCTGTTGGTAGCAAAAGATTTTAAAGATCTAGTCAACTGAATTTTCACCCAGCTTCCTCTCACCTTGAAATCCCTTGAAAGGCTATCGTATTTGCTGCTTTTCAGAATCTAAGGTAACAGCGGTACACTTTGGAAAGAAAGTGATTAGAAAGGTGAGATTATCACCAATTAATCATCTGCCACCAACTGCAAGGGGGCCATGGAAAGATTACAAAGTTATCAAGAAACAGATCAAACTGGACTTGGTAGCATCCCCCTTTAGTCTATACCTAAAAGGGCATTAGGAAGTGATTGGTATTGCATTACCAATCAGGCTGCCTCTGCTGAGTCCCTGTTTGATCTCAGACCGATTTTCATTTATAGAGTTTAGAAGGATCTAATCTTCCTCCAACATCCTGACATTAATGTTGCCAAAAAGCAGGAATTGTTTGAAAGCTGTTAGAGCTCTCTTTTTCATGCATAATCTTACCAGGGTATTTGGCCAGTGTTGCTTGCCAAAAACTGCAGCTATGTATTGTTGTGTATATCCCTTTTGGCGGGGAAAATCAATGGGCAGTGTATAAACCAACTGCTGATTGTCAGCAGCACAAAGAACAGTAAGATACTAATTATCCTCAAAGAAGTAATTATTAGATCCTTGTTTAAGGATCCTTGCCATATAATAACTTTTCAGAATAAACAGGCTCTCCAAAGAGCCACCTTTTCCTGTAAGTTGGCCAAGAGAGAATCATGCTGCTTGTAGTGGAACATCTTGAGTGTATTTTAGAACCTTCAGAAGTCCTTTTGCTCCTTATCAGCTTGGTGTAGACTTCTGTAGCACAGAGACACAGTGGGCAAAGCTGCTCAGTTACCAGCTGAGCATCCTGCTGGTAACAGATGAGAGCAGATGCCTGGATGCAGAGATCCTGTCAGCTGGACCGGTGCTGGGGCCTTCTAGAGGCCTGCTGAGAGTCGACAGAACCCTCTAAGTGCTTTGGTCCCTTTCTGAAAAATACCTTAGCAGTATTAGAAAAGTTCTTACTTCTCTAAAAAGCCTTTGGCCTATACTGTTTTTATTCAATTTTATGGAAAACAACTGGGTTTCACGAAGTGTTAGGTCCCTTTCCCAAATCTTTGTGCATACAGCCATTCACAGAAGAATTGTAATGCCCACAGGGATGCCCAAGACCAGCCTGGAGCATTTGCTACCCCAACAAATTTATGACTGACCCGGCCTTGCTTTAGATCATTAGCCAGTTATATACCGGGGATAAGAAACAGTTTTTTCCCATTTTTTTAGTCCATGGATTTCCCTTTCTGCCCTCTTTTGCATCATCAGGGATAGCCAAGGCAGGAGAGATGGTAGTAGTGAGTAGAGCATGAGATGAAGTGAGACAGGTTTCCTGCTCAGAATCTTCCTCAAAAATGTGTCTGGCCAAATGCAGCACCAAGAAGGAACCCTGGAGTTTTCTGGCCTTTTTCTGATGAATCAAGATGATATGGGCATATCCCAGTGGATCCTCTGCCACCCCATGTGCCATGGGCATTCCTAGCATTTCAGCCTCTGTATTTCCTTGCTGCTTATGGCAATGCTCTCATCTGTTGAACAAACTGAATACTTCAGCTATGATTAAGAATAGCCAGAGAAATGTTAAGTCTACAGCGAGCCAAAGTTGCACCTTCTGCCCATACACTCTGCAAATGATGCCTAGGTTGAGTTGCCAGAGAACAATTGAAGCAGTCTCACATATGGGATGAGGATGTTCCACACAAGGAATTTGTGTTGCACCCACTTCCAGACTGAGCATAAGTAACCCCAGAGCAGCTGTAAATATGCCAACATTTAAATTGCTTCAAGTCATGCCCAGTGACAGTCAAACCTCCCTCTTATGGTACATGAGAGCAGCAAGCAAATTTTGCCCATTTTCAACAATGTGATTAAGAATGTGAGCGTTAGTGGGACAGATAAGCTGTGCTGGGCACTAGAGAACTAATATGGAAATTATTTTTCTTTCATGGAAAGTAGAAGCATCTCTCCAGTCAAGCAAGCCAAGCAATGAATCTGCATTATGAAATACTCTTTTTATAACGATTGATGTTTCAGTTGGTAGTGCCACATGTCAATAGTGGGTTTATTGCTCACATTGAAAGTACAGCTTTCAGGACAGGACTCATCTAAGTTGACATTGTCTGATCAGCAGCGTATTTCCTGCTCCTGTGAGCAGATACATTATTTATACAGCTTTGCACTAGAGAATATTTGTGCTATTATAACAAAAATTTTAAGATCTTGTACGTTTTCTATGTCTCAATGAACAATACAAGCTTAGAACCAGACATGCTTTCTAGGACAATTAAAATTCCGTCTTAGGACTCTGTCCAGAATTAAGTCTTCAAGCCACAGTTATAAGGGCTTCTAAGCCTGCTTGACCCCCTCCTTTCCAGCACAGTGCTTTAACAGAGTGGGGGGTAAATACTCTGCTTTAGCATTTTCTCCAGTTCCTCCTCAGATTAATACTGAGCCCCAGGACAGAAACATTGGCAAGTCCAACATATTGTCTGATCATGTACTAGTAGATCATTGCTAATTTCTCTCATTTCTCACTTCTTCAAACTTTAGAGCCACCTCAGGAGCCTTCACTCCTGATGTCTTCCTCCACAGCACCATTACATTCTTGAAATGATCAAAGAAAATTCATTACTTCTGATTCCATTAGTAAAATATAAATGGCAGCTGATTGTGGCTTTTAAGGCTTCAACTTTAAAGAAAACATAAACTTTAATGATCTATTTTCAAAAGCCAATACATCTTCAACTACTATACCTCAAACAAACAAAACACTGCAGACCTCCTTAGAGTGATAAATAAACGATGATACAGCTCCTGAGCATGAAATCCATACACATAATTCCTTTGCATAATTCTGATTATTAGACTTGATAACATGACACTGTTGAAGGATACTAGACTTTAATAGAAGCAAAATAATAAGATGATTCACTTACAAATGAAGGTAATTATTTGACAGCACTGTTTTGCTAATAATCACCAAGTTCATAGAACACCTGCACAGAACCATCTTTCATTTTGGAAAGGGGAGTGCAGTATTCTAAGCTGATAAATCTGATTACAAAGTAGAGCATATAGAGCAGAACACCTATAGAGAATAATCTATTGCTTCATCTAAAATTGGGTTTTATAATCTGCATTTGTATTAATTTAACTCATGACAGTATTTTTTTATTCTATTTAGGAAGCAAAATAGGGGAAGGATTTAGAAAACTTCTCATATTCTGTTTTAGTAATTTGATCTGAGCTACTAGCCCTTGCTTGATAAGAATCATTTTTAACTCATAATTTAAACCCTATTAGCATACACCCGTCTTACCAAAAAGAAAGTGCCAAGCATTTTCCACATAGGCACTTCATTCCTGATTATTTCAGTTCCATTTTAAAGGATCTTTGACAGGGCTACTAAAAAGCTTGTCAAAGAACAGGGAAACATTATGACATTCTTTCCCCATGCCCCTTTCCAGAGCATGAAATATGAGTGACTTTTCTAACAGAATCAAGGCTAATTTAAGAGCTGTTAATCTTTACTTTCAGGCTACTGTCGCTGGGGAGGTCCCCTCTAGCACAGGGCAGCTGTTCTTCAGCACACTTCTCTAGTCAGGTTCTAAGATATACCCCCTGTTCCTAAAACACAAACTTCTTCACTCCAAGGCCCATGTATTGCAAGCATGTACTCTACAAGCTACAGTTAGCAGAGACACTTGAATTTCAGGACTGGACTGTTTGGGTTTTTAAGTGTCCAATAATTCAACAATGCTTTTAATGATTCTATTCATTTTTGGCTAAAGGACAAAGCATTTGGGGTTTTTTTAACTGACTTCTGAAAGTCATTAAAAAAGTCTTTACTGATTTTTTTGGGGTCTGTTTCTAGAAATCAGTGCTTTTGCTATTTTAAGAGTAATTTGTCTGCTCTCTAGCATGAACTATTGACATCGATCTGCATTTTCAGTTAAAGTCCATCATCAGAGCCATTACACTTTACATTTGTCCAACAAACTGCTACAATTACACAATCCACAGGAATTGTGGAACAGTTGCATAACTGCAGGTAAGGTACAGCCTGCTGCACCCATCTGAGCTGTCCTGCTAAAACCCACGGGGCCCCTCTCACACTTCTGGCACGAACAGCCTGGATCCAGTATGTTGGGGCACTGTTCTTCTATGGACTCCATATAGAAGAACCAGGTGTTTTGCATTATCTGCAACAGGTGAGGAGTTGTCAAGTGAAACTGAGAAGTGTATGAGCCAGGGTATGAAACAGTGCAAAATTAAATACCTGCCAAAGAATAAAAAAGTAAAAAACATATTACTCTAAGAAGTAGGAAGAATATAAAAAATATGTGAAAGACAAAAAAGGGAGTACAAGATCAAGGTATGTTAAGTTTTTTTTATTCACCAGAATTCCAGCAGCCAGAGGCAGCTCTCCAGTTCACTGATCAAAGTGCCAGCCTGCCCACTGCAGATGAGGGGCGGACAGGAGCCCCTGTGCACAGGACTAAATGGCTGCAATGCACCCCATTCATGGATGGCATTTTTTAACAAATTAGAGGTGACTGGAAGCTGGATCACTTCTAACAGAAGAACACTTCAAAAGGAGGTGAAGAAGAACTGAAGTTCAGAGATGTTGTTGAGAGCTGCACCAAAATGCAGAGGAAGCTTCTGAAGCACTGCTGAAGACAGTTAATATGATACAAAAGGAACAGAAACTGATCTCAGGAGGAGAACTACCAATGTGAAATAGATAAGGTGTGGCAAACTACCTCAATGTGAAAAATTGAGAGGACTTATGCTGTTGTTATCCAGAAATCATCTTCATTTTTCTTCACAACCTTCTGCTTAATAATTTTGAAAAATCATAGAGAAGAGGCATATGGTAAAAATCAAAGGATATTCTGATAGAAGCAATTACTTAGGGATTACATTTTCCTGTAGCATGTTTCTGAACAACATGAAACACTAGACAACTCTTTCTGAGCCTCAGTTTCGAGGGAATGAGAAAATACAGTATTGCCTGTGACAGCTTCTTGACTTTCCTTGGTATCTGTGCTGCATCTGCTGCATTTCCATTCAGTACTGAAGGGACATAGGGACAAGTAGCAAATGGGAGCTGGTGCTAACAGAACCTGAAAGCTCTGACTCCAAGTCAAGTGCACTACACGAGAGCTCAGGAATGCTCAGCAATGCCCAGGACAGAGGAGACAAAAGCAGCAAGTGCAGGCAGCTGCCTTCACAGTTGGGAACGTATGGGTGCCTGTGGTGGGTCTGCCAACATCCCATAATATGCTGTAGATCCAATAGCAAGGGTCACCAGTGAAAGAAACTGGATTTGACTCTGTGAAAGAAACCGTATTTGATTCTGGAACTGGGAATTTTTCTCCAACACCAGGAAGGAAAAACGGCAGTAATTCTGGATCCTCGGTATGTTTGTGCATTTACACAGTGAAGGTCTTGGAGTCCCCTGGGAAAAGGAGAGAAATGACACAATGCACTGTCCCTAGAGACTCCTAAGGATCTCTGAGGAGAACGTTCAGAGAAGGGAGGAGTAGCCACTCCTGGGGACTCAGTGCCTCATTTTCCTCAGGGCTCCATGCCACTTTGCTCAGGAGGCAGGATGGGCTGGGACCAGCCTCTGAGGGGGCCATGGACCCTCCCAAGCCACAGGAGGCTTTCAGGTGTGCATTGACCTGGGACAGGGAAAATACACCATTCCAAAGCTCTGGACATTTTACTTCTTTCTCCCCAGTCTTTTCTTTGCTTCATCTGTATAAATGTTGGTCTTGCCATACAGCAGTCAAAGCAATACAAAAGCATTCATTCCATGTTAGACTTTTCCATGCAGGGCTGGTACTCTGCAAAGAGCAATATGTACAGTTTCATAAGGGGAAATAAGTGCACTGTTTTCACCTTCACAGACTTTAGCTCTTCCTCTTTAGCTGTCTAGTGATCCCAAACTGAAAACATGCCAAGGCATTGCAATATAAATGCTTCATTGGTTTTGTCAACCAAATGAGAAAACAAATGTATTCAGGCAATCATTACGTTTAAATTAAGCCTGCAAAACAGTACTAAGAAGGAAAAAATACACTGAATTTTTATATGATGAAATTGAAAGGAAAAATTTATAAAGCTTATTAAAGATAAAAAAACCTAAAAGACCAAAAAAAACAAACAAAAAAAGACTCAGTTTCCCTGACACAAGAACTAACTCTCATATCTGCTCCCCAAAATCCACACAGGATCAGTGGTCTGTACGAAAGAGGAGGCAGTTGGGGTTCCCATGGGGATTGCAGCCAGCATGGAAATCCCAGACAGGCCTGCCCTTTTCCTAAGTGAAAAAGGCACTGTCTTTGTCAGGAGAAAATCGGAATATGTTTCATACTGCTATACCAGAACCTATAACTTTAGAGGTGCATCACCAGTACTTTGTAAGCACTGATGATCCCACAACCATATCATTACACATTGACACAAATTTTTCTCCTTCTTTAAAGGCTCAGATACTTGTTTTCACTACTTGCAATGCTGATTCAAGTTCTTTCCCACCCAGCCATTTAGGTGCTTTGCACATTTCATGAAAATAGAAGGACAACCTCATGAAAATAGAAGGACAACTTAAGGAAGCACCGGCTTGGCATTAGTTGGTCCTACCAATACTGTGGTGGTTTCTTGGTAATTTTTTCATGTGCCACGATACTGAGCAGGATATGATCATCCAAAATTGTGAAATAATGTTCTGCTACATTTCGTATGCTTGTTGCTGGAGATGTGACAGATTACTGATGTGATCCAAAATACAGCAAAGGCATAAAACCAAACTTAAAAGACACTGGTAGCATGAGTAGCAGAATGCCTGTATGCTTCTCACTCCGCTAAGTGAGGTGAAAAATCTCACTAGAAATAGGTCTAATTATTCTCCCAACTGATGAAGATAAAATAATCAATAGGCAAGGATTGGCAAAGGCAGCATGATAAGAACTGCTGGAGTGCAGAGGGTTTACAAGAGCGAGGATTAGGATACAGCAACACTGCAGTATCTTGGTGCTCACAGTGCTGCTATGAAAACCCAAGCCAAACACAACTAGGTCACACCTGAAAGCAGTACCTTGCCTTTTTAAGGGCTATTGTTAGTTTACTTCTGGGTTATTATTTTCCCCTTCTCACTAGGACAAATCAAAATTAGCATGAATATTGTTATTCCTTTACAGGGATCCTGAGTTTTGCCAAAGGGGATCGGTGGGAGAGCTGTGCTGTGGTTTCCCCACTGGCAGTAGGCAGTGCTGCAGGATGTGATTCCACACTGTGTGCACAGCACTCCTACACGTGTGTGTCAGCTGCATCCCTCCCAGAGCTGCCTGTGCAGCTGGGGCTTTCAGGGGAGTGATGCTCACCATCACTGCTCCAAAGGCACGTGCGGAAATGCAGGGCAGGACTGTCACTGCCTGATTTTGTCAGGTCTCTCACTGAGTTACTAAACTGGAATTGCTGGCTATGGGGAGTTTTCTTCCATACCTATGGAACCAATCCTCTGCTGTCAGTGTGTTTGTGTTCAGGTTTGGCAGACAGGAACGAAGGGATCCCTGAATAACTGCACTGCACCATCTTCCCCTCTCTAATTCTCATAACAAAGGTGGTGGTGTCTTGGCAAAATAAAATTAAGAGGCAACACAGAGAATACAAAAGCTTCCCATCACATCACTCTAGGAAGTTTGGAAAGCATTAAGTTTTTGAAAAGTAAATACCAACCAATCCTTTCTCTTGGTTTCTACATAGCTAAACACGGATCCTCATTTGCTGTCTCAGCACATTTTGTTCAAATGTAAGTATGATAAAATAGTTTGAGGACTAAGACTTAAGATCAGAAACTTAGCAATGAAGCTTATAATATATTTCATGAGGTGTCAGATGGCCTGTAATGGAACATTTGGAGTAGAATTCAAACAGATCTGAGGTTGTGCGAGTTATTCAACAGTGAGTTAATGAGAGCACTCCTTTATAACATGAAGAACTACAGAGTGCTTTTATTGAACCATACATTTTTTGAAAAGCATTTACTATGGAAACCAAGTTCTATGAAAAGATCCAGAATATGAGGGAAACCACAGGTATGGCATCTGAACCAGCTTTCTGACCAGAGAAAAAAGGATTTTAAAGCCTGGTGGTAGGGGGTGATTGGATAGGAAGATAAAAAATCCTGGTTTAACAAAAGCAATGTTGAAGCTTGCAGTTTTTAGTGATAAAGAGCAAGCTGTTGCACTCCTCCTCTATATGCATTTCCCTGGCTTGACAATATTTCATTATGGAGGGTTTTTAAAAAGACTGAGCCATTTAGAGTGGTTTTTTCACTCATCATAGAGAATTGTAAGCTCTCCTGGTCACTTGCCTAGCTGACCTCCCTATAGAGAAGTGCTGGCAACACGTTACAGAAACTAAAAGAAATCAGCTCCACCAGGAATAGCTGGATGAGCCAGTGGAGGCACAAAGTAGAAACTCTGCTGTGAAGTGGTACAGACCTGGTGCAGGCTCAGGAAATGATCACAAAGCAAGAGCTTTTCACCTCTGGGAGCCCCAAACTTACAGCTTAAACTGCCATGTACTAATAATTAATAAAACCCATCAGAACACGGATAAATGGGCTTTCATTGAGTAAGCACTCTACTCCTCAGCTAACAACACTGTTTATACACCTGAAATGGACTTTCATGTGCACACCTGGAAGGTAGCAATTTCCTTTGTTCTCTGCAGCTGCAAAAATAGCTTCATGCAAAAGGCTTCGTAGTTACAAGGTCACAAAGGTGCATTACCCATAAATACAGTGTCAAAATATGCATTTTACAAAGAAGGAGGAGGAGAAAAGAAGAGCCCACTTAAGAAAAACAATCTACTGGGTTTGTACATCAGATCTAGATAGAAAGCAAAAGAAAATCTACAGTGCTTTGCAAGTTCTTTTTAACCAGGTGAACTGAAAATGTGCTGAGCTACACATTTCTGTATTATATGCCCACACTCAAAGGGTGCATAAGGAGTGGAGAGGAACAGGACTGCATGTTCTTTTTCCAAATTGCACCTATTATCTAATATGCCAGTAGAAACATTTCCCACAACAATGATATGCACACTCCTCAAAAGCTGTTTATTAGGCAATGATGATGTATACTTCATGAAAGTATTGCCTGGCATATCACCTTGCTAGCTTATTGCAATGATTTAGGCAAAAAACCCAGAGCCATCTTCTGTCCACACTGTAACCATAGCAAAAACCAAGCATGGACTGTCATTTCCTGGATGAATTGACATAGCTTTAGAACCACAGACTGTTTACATGGATGACACAGACTAAAGTGTTTGCCCTGCATCACAATACTCTTAAGTGAAGACAGCTGGATTGTATTCTACCAGGAACATCAATCAATAGAGCTGCCAACTAAATTCAAATGAGGAAAGCAGTTATCATTGAAAAAAGTCAAAGAAGAGGCAGAACAGGATGCAACTAGAACACAAACTGTGTTTAAAAAGTTTCAAAAAATATCCAGAACTACTTGCAAATTGAATGAATTAGATGTGAAAGGAAAACAAAAGCATTGCACTTGGAGTTGCCAAAGAGAATAATGGCTCTATCAGTAACATCAGTAATTCTTTTCCACCTTCAGTAGGCCGGGAGGAAGCAAAGGGTACCTTTTGGGTGCTGGGCTGTTCCTGGTGTCCCTGCAGACCAGGCCTGCAAGCTTTCCATGGAGTTCAGAGAACACTTCCTCTTGTATATGATTTGCAGAAGACTTCACTGTGCACTCAGAAGCACTTCTGTCAGATTACATCCAAAAAGCATCAGCACAGCCCTACAACTCTGGGTGTTCAGTTCTTCACCGGGACATCCTGCAGGAGGGCTCTCAAACACCTTTGGCAAGTGGCACTGATAATGATGTGCTGGTTTCACTCCTCTAACAGAGAACTGCCCCAAACACTTAGGGGCAAACTGTTTTGGAAAGAGCCATGCTGTGGGAGCAGTTCAAGAATTATGTAGAACAAAATACTCCATTCAGCTTGCAGCTTAAGCAGAGAGTGAAACAGAAAATATATTTCAACACCCAAAAAAGCTGGTAGGGAACTTCATGTATTTATCTCTTGTGGCTTCTCTTTGGGTCAGAAATGACCACAGTGCCAAATGCATAGCACATCAGTGATTACCCAGTCCTATTTATAATTCCCACGTGCAAAACAACTATGACAGAAGGCTCACCATAAACTCCCTTATTTTCCATTTATAAATAATACACAGTTTGCTGAAAGGATTCCACAAACAGTGGCACTGCACATCTGCAGTAACATAGGAAACTCGGCAAATGTGCATTATTGGCAAGTTTTTAAAATACCTATAGGCAAGTTTGTGGTTTGTCTATGGCAGCATTTCGTGCAGCTCGCATGATCCAATCTGTGCATATTTACTGGGTGTAGTGTTACTATATTTACATTACTAGTGTAGCCAAATATATTTTTGGGAGGGTAAAAAACTGAGGGAGTGGTGGCTGAGTCAGGATCCCACATATTCGATTTCCATTTGGAATAGTTTTCCCAAGGCATCTAATTTCACTTGCAGCATTGTATGTCTGGGACTTCTCAACATCTAATTGATGGAAAATATTATGTCTGTGTTTTTATCCAATTCCTAAAAGGCATTCCCTTTATATGGTTAGAAGTACTTTAGTCGGGTATGCCAGCAGACTTTTGGTATTGCCATACCAAAGAAAGCATGCTGGGTTTTCCATAATGGGCATAAATTCCTGCAGCTGCTGGGTCTTGGCTTTTTTAACTATCGACAGTATATCCAGCAAAATACCCTTAAGAGTCAGAAAGTATTTGGAACATCAAGTATTTTAAATTAATTTCCTAAAGATCTGTATGGATCAAAAGAAATTCTGGAGTTAAGACAGAGTCCTGCAGGAATGAGGGAAAAGAAAAACAAAATATCAGGAAATCTACTGCCAGCTTTGATACAATAAGAAGGAATGAGAAATATCTACAGAGAAGCCTCATTTGTTAACACTGAGTCCCTGTGTTGGGGAGTTATTTCAGAAAGAAGCATTTTGCTAGCAGAAGTAGAGGTATTTTTAATTTAAGTTTACAAGGATAGCATTCGCTCCTGATTTATCTCCATCCAAATCACACTTTACAGTAGGAATTACTTTGTCTCTGAACCATCAGACTGAAATCTGATCCTGTAGGAGTACAATCAGAAGCCCAGGGATGGGCACCTGCTTCATTATCACCTTCTTTGAACTTAGACCAGCAGAATGGACCCATGGAGATACATTACTATGCAGAACTAGAATACAGCTGGCATTCCTCTGCTCTGCAAAATGAATCACTTTGTCTGGACGTGGATCACAAAAAGGATCACTGAGAAAAACTTGATGAATTTAAAGGAAGTGGAAAACCAATGTCAACAGAAGATGTGACCAGAAAAAGAAATGGATAGATCCACAGCATCAGTTTCAATTGCAAATATTGAATTGTCTCTTTGGGGTTTGCTTTGCTCCGGCTGTTGGCAGGGCCAGCACACAGCTCAGAAGGAGCTGTGACATTCAGTTCCTTAGCAGACTATACAGCAGCTCAGTGATCCACCCAGACCTGGTGCTCTGATCAAGCCACCCCCACGCTACAGCAGGTGAAAGAACACTCCAGGCAAGGTGTTCCAATTGCTGTTCAGCTGCTGAGTGGTAACAAACAGCTTACTCATAAATTACAGAGCCAAAACCCAACCAACTTTTTGCATAAGTGGGAAATAAACTACATATGTGATTTCTGAAAACAAAATTAGCAATTCTGGCTTTATATTCACTTTGCTTCAGGAATGTACAATTCAAAAGCTGAGACTGTCAGAAGCTTGTGCCTAATGTTAAAATAACTATGGTTTATAGACATTGTTTGTAACCTAACAATTCAGGTATGTTTATTTGTAAGCTAAGGACAGTACTGATCACATTAAGACAAAGGTGTAAGATCCTGCCATCACTACAAATAACTCCTGTTCACTGAGTGTATAATAGCAGGACAGATTTTTCCCTATTTTCAGTATTTATGGCATTGAAAGCTCTGAGAATTACTGCTCAGGGAATGTCAGGATTTATGAACAAACCATGAGTGCAAAAAATCTGTATTCCAGGAAGAAAGAACTATATGAAACTGCCATCTCCCTCTTGCTGTACAATATAGACAAAATTCAATTAAACCCATGTAAACAAAGTTTCAGACACAAGAACAAAACCAATGATGCCTTTGCACAAAAAGAACAGCTCCTCTGGGAAAAGATGAAATCAATATACTTAACCTTTACATTCCAGAGGACTGCCAAATCATCTCACTTTGGCAAGGACTCTCATGTAAACAATCACCAATTAAATTAAAAATCTGGGAGAAAAATTCAGTTACATTCCTTTTGGGAATGACTTTTGTGGAGATAAATCAAACACCAGTGGAGGATAAGAACACAATAACAATTCCTATAAATCCAAGGCTTATAGCCTCCAACCATCTAAGTCCATGCAGACCCTAAAAGCCAGTATCATGCAGGAATATTCAAGCAAGCTCCAAACATGCTTATGCATGGAACACAAACAGCACCTCTAGCTCACTTATCAGCAAGGTTTCAGCTGGAACATGAAGAAAACAGTCAAAGATGCTGTGACACACTGAGTTGGAGAAGCCTGGATCATACACTCCACAGGAGACCAGGCTTACTGCAAGGAGGCCTTTAACAGCTGATCATCACTGTGGACTGCACTTGGGTTTTCACCAAGTAGTTCTATGCCCAGCTGCATTGAATCTGGCAATGCTGACTGCTGGTGGAGGTTTGTTGGAGATGAAACAAAGGTTCTAAAGTTGATCTTAAAATCTATCATGGGAAGGAAGGGGGGTTGGAGTTCAAAAGCAGGAAAGACAGTTTTCCCCATTCAGGGAGTTCTTGAGTAACAGCTCTTGATTTGGCTCCCTATCTCCATGGGACAAGGCCTGAGAGATCATAAGTCTGGAGAGCACCAGGAGAGTACCAGGAAAGATGCATGCTTTTCCTAGATCCTTAGAGAGATCAAGTTAACTCCTACTCCAAAGGACACTATGCAAGAAGAAAATGCTTCTAGTTTGGGATGAACAGGGCCATGAGCACTGGGCAGTGCAGCCTTTGACAGGTTCACTGTTTTGAGGCTGTGGGGGTGACACCGTTTCTCCACATTTCCCTGGACTATTACAGAAGAGATAAAACTTGCATTCAGTTTTTCCCCTTCAAACATGCTCTGAATGGAGCACACAGAGTGTTTCCTCATCAGCCCATCACACACGTGGCGAGCTCTTGGCACACACAGCCAGCCTGTTTGCTCAAGAAAAACACACACACACACCTATGCAAATACAGTCCATGGCAGGTTTCTTCAATTATCATGTCTCAGTCTCTCATTGCAAACCCTCACGAAATTCCAATTTATTCTGGCACTGTTGCTTTGATACCTCCATTTTGCAGCTAGTGGATATGAGACAACTGGAATTAGATATGCCCTTGCCCAAGTCAGAGGAAAGTTCATGGCCAACTATGTTCTCATTAGCTTTCTGGCAGAGATTCTGGAACTACTGCTGGCCTGTACGTGCCTGTATTAGCAAACGGTGTGCATAATGTTCCTACCACATATCTAGCTGGAAGCTGTTCTGGCTATGGCTTCTGCCATTTTGAGAATGAAGCATGCTTTTGACAGGTTTAGGTGAAATTTTAAAAACAGTCTCAGGAAGACATGCTCAGATAAATTCTACCTCAACTAACTTTGGTTCC
Source organism: Drymodes brunneopygia (assembly GCA_013400955.1). Classification (NCBI taxonomy): domain Eukaryota; kingdom Metazoa; phylum Chordata; class Aves; order Passeriformes; family Petroicidae; genus Drymodes; species Drymodes brunneopygia. The sequence goes on from VZTZ01017966.1 coordinate 403,724, forward strand.
AGTTGAAAAACAGGGCATTCATTATAAAAAGTCAAGTCATGCTTGGAATATCAGAAACCACATTACTAAACTAAATTCTGCAATTTCTAAGCAATTAATACTTTGGTTAACAAATCAGAGACCTTCAGACCCCACTTCCTTTCTGTGTGTGTCAGTCAGGTTAACAAAACCCAGAGCAGAAAGAAGGAATTGCCTGGCTCTGTGTTCATCCTCAATATTCCTGTCACTGAGTCATTTACCTCTGCTGCAGTCTCACAATGAGCTAGTGCTGGCTCAAAACCATAGATGCACTGCAACTCAAACTGCAGCTCTGGAGAGGCTGTCAGGCACAGGAAATACTTATCTGTATTATACATTGATCCTCTTCAGCTGGACAGCAGTGTTACCTTCCTCTGTGTGTGTGTATAGGCCATTAAACTCCAATGGGAGAGATTCATATTCCTGAGATACACAGGAAAATTTGGCTACAAAGTGCAGCTGTGCAGTACAGATGGCAAGACCTGCAGTGGTAGGGCCAGGACAGTTGCCTTTTCTCTCAGTATTAACAAAATAATATTAATGTATCAAGAATCAATCAATCAAGAATCAATCCTGTCTTCTCCAAAAATTGGATTTGGTACAGTTTTGTTAAGGAAGAAAGGGCCAAGTCTTGGAGAGAGATAATAAAGCCAGGCACTGCAAGGCAGTGATTATTCTGCCTGCAGAATTAGCCTTTTGGGAAAGTGCAGGGTAGCACATAAGAGAGTGAGTATGTTTAGGATGGGTCTGAGAGGGAGAGGGGGGAGCGAGAGATAGAGACAGGATCCTCCTCTGCCTGAATCTCTGCTGAGGAAACCTCTCTTTCCTTTGTAACCACCTTCCTCTTGTCACTTAACAAGTAGAAAGACTGACTGAGGAAGAGCAGTAACAATGCAGGTGCTATCTGAAGAGGAGGCAAGGGTGGTATTTAGACAGACCACAAGTTCTCATGTTCATTATCTTCTCACCAAATGAAGTCTTCTTACCCACCTGTGCATTGTTCTCATCCAGTTGCCCTACTTCTGTTTATTATGTAGCATTCATTAACTGGTCCTAGGGATAGCAATTGAGAGTGAGTAATTATCTCCCGAGCACAAAGAATAAGGGTCAGATTCTTAAAGGTGACTGCTGGAGGTTTAAAAAAAATAGAAATGAAAAAACAATCAGGCCTATTTTGTCACTTGGTGGTGCATAAAGACAATCTGGATTTAAAGAAAGATATATATTTTATTTTTAGCCTAAAAGTTTTGCATTACCAAAGCAGATTTTGATGAGACACTTGCAGATTTCAGAGGCTCTATACTGTCAGTTCTCCTTTCCACCTAGATATCTATGGCCACTCTGTGTGCCCTTTATTCAGGTCAATTCAGCTATCAGTGGTAAATCAGTTTCCACGTCTGTCTCAGTAAAACTTCAGCACACGTTCTCACAGCTCCAGGTACTGTGATTTAAAGCAGCAGCCCAGCTGTGGTAGCACAGTTTACCAGTGACTGAAGGATTGCTCATCTGGAACACACCAAGCTTGTGCTACTGTGAGGTGGCTGCTTTTGTTACCTGTGCTAGTTGTTCTTTATTGTAATACAAACTTTCGTGGCTGAAAATACTGCCATTGTTGCACTTTATTTTAGTGTTCCTTGAACAGTCTCCTCACTAATAATTACAGAATGCAGTGAATCACAATAGCCCACTGCAGCCTACCAGGGGCAATCCCAATCCAGAAAGTCTTGACAACATCCAGAAAGTCTTGAAGAACATCACAAAGCTCTCCCTTGCAGCAGTGAACGTTTCAGATACCTGATTTTTTCCTTCATCACAAACTACAGTCTTACCTTTTCTCAAGACTCCTTCCTAAATACCAAAATGCTTCTTTTGGCAGTGGCAGGGCCTGGCCTTCTGCATGGAAAATATTTTTCCCAATAATAAATATAACTATGTGCTTCTATATAAACAATAATGTAAAAGGCTTTCTATTGAGGAAGGAAGGGAAGAAAGGCTTTCCAAAGTAATTTTTTATGTTTCATGGAGCAGCTCTTAGTAAGGACAAGCCTGGATTTCATGACAGAAGGATGGACAGAGGGGAAAAGATCATTTATGAAGTATGTGATTAAGTTCTGTAGTAAGGGGGGAGAGAAACAAATTTGCCAAGTGCAACCAGTACAGTAGAAAAACATTTTCTGACTGGAAATTGTTAGCATTAACACAAAAAGAATGTTAAGCAGCAGCAGCATCAATCAACATTTCTTGTTCCCTCCTAAAGCAGTCTGAATTAAAGGCCTATCCAAAAGCAGTACATTTCTTACGGCCTGGATATCTTCACAACAAAAAGTTGCTAATGGAAAGCAAAGCAGTTAAACTGAAGTGTCAGCAGGGGCTACTTTGTCCCACAGAAATTCCAATTAGCTGACAGTGCCAAACGTTTCCCTACTTGCAGATGTTGCCAGCAGCCAAATAGGAAAGAAAGGAGCATACTTGGGAAACAAGTAGGGCCCAGTGGGTCTGTGAAACAACTGCAAAGTTGTCTCTGAAAGGGGAGACTCTCACAGGACGGGGGAACACAGCTGAAACTGGGGTTACTGGGAGCACTAAGCAGCACCAGACAGGAGTTTGAGGAAAGAGAAGTGCTTCCAGCAGCAGCTGAGAGCATTCCCTTGGCCTGCCGATTGCTGTGCAGGAGGAAAAGCTCCTGTGCCCCCCGGACAGAGGAGCTCGGGCAGCAGCCGCAGCTTTGCTCGGAGGCCAGCGATCGGTGCTCAGCCCCCGGGCAGCAGCACGGCAGGAGCACAGCCCCCTGCTGCTGCTGGGACGGCAGCTCCTGAGGCACCTCAAAAACCTGCCCCGAAACCACAACTGACAGAACCCAAGGCACTTGAAATTGCTGACCAGGGCTAATAAAGCTGATTTGCCAAAACGGTGGGGGGCACATTCACACAACACCAAAGCTGGGAGCTGGGAAAGGATTTGCATCCCTTCAGTTTCTGTGTCTCGGTTCTCCTTCTAGGGTGAGAGTGCTTCTCTGCCTTGTTCAGATTCTGAGCTACCAAAATCTGTGCAGTGCCTGTCTCCGGCAGTAATGAGGGCAGACCTCGATATGATTTGTCCAGATGGACAAATTCTGCTCAAAATTTGGCATTTGTCATTTTTCACACAACTTGTGCAGCCAACACGCTCCCAAAGGACAGACTGGTTCTTACTGACAGGCATGGCCCCCTTGAGACACTGACTCCTGAACGGTTTTTTTCCTTCCCACCTGGTAAAGCTCATCATCAGTTAGCTCAGCTTAGCTACAAATAAGAGCAGCCAAGCTTATGGCAAGACTCATCAAGTTACTACAAAATATCCTTTCATTTATACTTAATTTGACTACTTTTCTTTCTTTTTTCCCTGGTAGTCACTATTGAGTCCTATAAATTAATCCTTGGAACTGTTAATATGAAGTATGAGAAAGAAAGTAAATTTAAACACATTGGATCCTACATAAACTTCTTCACAATAAGTACTCAGCTAAACTATGACTCCTGTATTGGAAGCCCACCAAATCAGTCCTGAAATGGGCCAAACACCATGTGCTGATCAGGAATGAAATAAAATATTAATGAAAATTTCAGAGCACTGTATAAAGTCTTGGCAAGAACCTTGAATTATTAGTGCCTCAAAGATTCACTCTATGTCTTGAGTATTTTTCCATTTGCCTATAATGACAATTTTTATTTTTTTAAATTTTTTTTTAAGATTGAATTTGAAAAGTACAATATTGGAATCAGCAGTCATCCAATAAAGAGCTGAAAAGCACACAAGGCAGTCCCAGGCTCTTGCTCTTCTGTAATGCCTCTGCTTTTCACCCCTATAGTGGGAGTGGAGCACTATTCTAGAAATCCTTTTGCTGATGGATGAAAAACAATTCCATGTGTGCCAGTACAGATCAGTAATCATGAGAAGCAGACACTCTAATCCTCCTCCTCAAAGCAAAACCAGGTTTTATGTAGCATGGGTTTCATCACAGTGTTTTTCAAGGGAAAAAAAAATTCTGTCTGGGCTCCCTGCGGAAATGACACTTGTTTCCAAGCAGAGCTACAGATTTGCACTGTCATCCAGAAAGACTTCCAGAGATCTGAGCTGACAAATCCAAGCTCAGAGGAGTGGTTCATAATATTTATTACTAAGCAAACCAGACTGTGTTTAGGAAGCGAAGCTGAGATTCCTTTCCCCAGCAATAAATAATCTGCTGCAGCTAATTGTTCACGTCATTCACGTGCTTTTGGAGTCACTAATTGTCTACAGCCAGAGCCGCCCCATTGCCCAAGTGCTACTCAGCCTGCTAGCTGGGGACCAGGGGAGGGGACAGGACTGGGGCCTAGGAAAATATTATGGAAAAGAGAACTAACAGTAAAAGTAACAGAAATATTCCCTTTGCAGGAACTTGACTGTGTGTCAATACCAAAGCACACATGGAAACTGATTTGCAACCACTGGCAGAGGCCTACACAGGACTTTTTTTGTGGCTGACATTTTTAATTAAAACCTTTGCCATTATAACAATGAGATTTTGCAATGTGGCTGTTTACCTAAGTGCTTTTAACTTTATTTACCACCTCCTCCTTCAACTGCCAAATTATACTGAAAATACAAAGGAAGTAGGATTTGTTTTTTCCCTGAGGATTACATGGTAGCTGGCTAAGAGAAACGTACAAACACTGCACTAAGAAGTTAAAAAGCTCAAGAAAGCAATGGTTAAAATTCCCTAAGATGAAAAATGTTACTACTTCTGGTGCACTTGAGTCAGGAAGGATGGGCCTTCTGTACAGGGGACAATAGGAGTATTCTCTGGCTCACAGCCAGCTCATAATTCACAGAAAGGCATTATCAGCCAAAGTTAATTTTTTTTTTTGATTAATCATCTGCCAGAGCTTGAGAGTTTGTGGCTAATTGTTCCATTCTTGACTGCAGAATGAATTAGAGAACAATGCACAGTCCTAAGCCAGGGAGGGAAAACATAAAGCAAACCCCTGAGCACATAATGAATAGTTCAGATGAGCTGGGTACTTTGCTCCTCTGTTCATAAAGATGTGGTGAAAATCCACTGCTCCAAGGAACAGCACGCACAAGTGATAGATGTTAAATCCTACACCGTGTGCTCACAGGCTACTGGACTCATGTTGGACTGCTTGGTTTATGGAATAATAGGTTTAAGCAAGGAAGAAAGGAGAGTAGGATCACATTAGAAGGTTAACTCAGATTTAAGAAATAACTGACTGAGGCAGCAGGTGTCCAAGGAATGATGAATGGGCAGCAACATAAAACAGGCACCTTTCATTATAGGTGGATGAAAAATACTGTTTAAAAGGATATTACAGAGCAGTCCTTGTGGCTATCTCTCTATGCTGGCAATGTAAATTAAAGGTCTCTCAGTACCAGCTTGTGTAAGTGAAGGACTGAAAAACAAAATTTTCAGGTGCACCAACCACCATTGTTCATTGCCTTCCCAGCCAAATCATCACATTTCCAGTGCAAGGTTTTTTAAAATTTTAGAATTCTTTAAAATGTATTCTTTTCAAACAAAAAAGAAATTTAACATTAAAAATGAAAATTTAAAGAAAGAAGAACACGTTAACACACGAGCCATAATACAGTCATTGTCCATGACTCCTCTCACTCACCTCAGTAACAGTATGTCTGCAAAAGAGCACAGAGAAAGAAGATGAAAGATAGATAAATATATTGAAATTCTGAGGGAGGAAAAAAAAAAGAAGAGGCATTCTCTGCTTGGGCTTCCTGTTCCACTGAAAATGAAGAAGGAGAAGGACACACTTTTCACTGCCAACAAACAGAACTAATAAAGTAATAAAGATCAAAAACGGCAGCAATGTTTAGATTAAACTTACAAAAGGAACACCAAAGGTATGATGACTTAAACATAAATAAATACTCCCTAATACTATTAGATGCTTTTGAGGTGAAGGAACAAAGTTGGCTGACGTTGGAGAATGAACCAGTGCTGACGCAGAACAGAAACAGTGACTCAGAGGAAAACACATCGTCCCGGAATCTGAGGAGATTCTGCAGCCCCATTCCTATGCAGCACTATAAAAAAGGATGGGCAGAACAAGTGTATTGAGCTCACCATAGGCATGCAAATGGATGGAGGCACCACAGATTGCTGAGCAGTTCAATGGACCAAAAACTCAATGTGAGGAGCTACTGACACACTGACATAGAGCCTGGCAGCAAATGACAATCCATATATTCAAATATGAAAGAAAATGTAAACTTGTGGGAGCTAATTACTGCAGTCTTTTTTTACAAGTTACTCAGCCAAGCAACACATTGTCAGCACTGTACAAATCACACCAAGTTAGTATTTACTAGGGCTAATTTTGAGTGAGTAAGCCAAGGCAGCGAAAGCTTTACTGCAGTATGTTACACTGCCAAAAAAATTTCTGAATCAGAGGCTCTGTGTGCATAGATAATGACAAGAAAAAGGTCACACGTGTACACCTGCAAAAGGATTGGGTTCTGTGTGGAAAGCCTTTCTTTGTGGTGCATCTCCTTGTTTTCTTCTTTTCTTTGTATATCTCCACTGCTTTGAGCACTGAAAGCAATAAATTCCAAAATGAGCAATACAGCTTTTGGGTCTGAATCCATACAGGAACAATAGAGAAGAGCATTTAAAGTTGCATTTTACTGATAATTTTTATGATGTACAGGGGACACAAAACAGCCTTTCTCCCTTACACCCTACTAAATATCTTCTCTGGACATGGTAATTTATATAATAATAATAACTACCACTACTGATATTGAATTCCAGCACTTCTTTAAATAGTGGAATGAATTTCAGGTTCTTATACTGGATATGCTACACCACAGAAATAGGAATAAAAAACCAGAAGACCAATCTGACTTGCCTTTACACACTGTAGAACAATATAAAGAATGTTCTCCAACCACCAGTAATTCTGAACAGAGGCACTGCTGAAAGAATAATATGACTACCCTTCAGCAGTCATTTCCCAGTGTATGGAATGAACACCTCCTCCCTTCCCAAAGCTCTTCACTTGACAAGGCAGCTGTGCACAGGGGTGGCTCTGCAGCAGCAGAGGAGTCCTCTGTGCCCACCATGTGGCTCCGATGGGCAGCAGCCACAGGGACCATTCCCAGAGAGCACAAAGGCTAGAGGTGAGCAAGGACACTTGGCAAAGGCAGTTTAGCAGAGCTGGTACAGCAAACACCACTCTGGCCAGGAGGTTTTCCATCCCATACACAAATTGCCCCTGCACCTTTGGAGTGTGTCTCCCGGAGCATTCCCGCTCGCAGCAGGCGCAGCCTCTGGAGCAGCTGTCCCCAGCACTTTTTGCTTTGGTTTGCAGCAGAGTGGCCCAAGGGCACATGAACAGGGCCCCTTTCTGAGGAAACTGGACTGAAAGATGCCCTCCCAGACAATATGGAATGCACTGTAAGGCTTCCTGCCAGCACATCCAGTGTACTTCAAAGTCAACACAGAGACCAACCCCAAACAGTGTGGATGTCAGGTCCTCTGGGGCAAGTGCTGTGCAGTGTTAGATCCACTCCCCTTCATCTGAATGGCTTGGCAAAGCAGACACAGCTTTAGAGTTCTGGAGTCTTTACACTCAGTCTCTTCCAAGTTTAGATATAAGTAAGTTGCAAACATGTACAGGGAAGTTTGCACAGAGTGTATCAACACTAATAAAAACAGATATGGACACATCTGCAGTAAATCTCCCTCTGGCTCACGGGTAAGGCTAAGAATTCATAAGTTCCTTTAGTAACACTGTTAACATAAGAGACAACACAGAGAGAAAAGCTATTCTGGGGAAAAATCAGGAAATTATTCTGCTTCTATATGGAGAAAAAACCACAGTACAAATACAGAGTCTAGGTAGTACAAAGTTTATGACATCAAGGCTCAGCACCATTCAAATAGTTTCATTCTTCCTTTAAAATTAAATGACAGCTTCATACCAACATACTGATATATTCTGATATACGGTACAAGATCTATGACACACACATAGGTCAACGTTCAAAAAAAATACAGGCAATTGCAGCAGAATATAGCCAGGCTCATGAATCCACTGTGTCCATCAGCAAGGAGAAATGAAAAATGGCTGTTATGCCAATCTCTGCAAACATTCACTGCCTCTTTCAGATAATCAAACACCCATTTCAGTCACAGCAATTGGAAAGTGATGAATTCCCTATGTGCTCTGTGTTCGTGTGTAACAATAAATAACCAGCACGTGCCCAGGGGGCTGGGATTTCACGAGTCATTGAGCTTGTCAGCAGGTGGATGTCTGTCATCAGGCACAGGCAGAGCTGCTGGGAGGCACAGCAAGGACAGCTCTGAGGGAGTCCCAGGTGAGTGATGCTGGTGGCAGAGTTGGGCTCTGCCATCTGAGCTGGGAAGGGAAGAACCATCACCTCACTGACCTCAGCCACCAAGGGCTGACCAACAACGGGGCTTTCTCCCAGCTCCCGGTGACTCCACAGAGCTGCAAGTGTGGACAAATAACCCCAGAGAGAGTTTGAAAGATGAGCAGCTGTTAGACAAACTCTGAGTAAGGAACTTAGAGCATCTTTACTACTTTAAAGTAATTTAAATTTCCAACAATGAGAAATTGTCTTTGGTTTTGGTGCATGGAACAGAGTCAAAAGAATATTGAAAGACGTTTCCTGCGTGATCTGAAAAACTGGATTTAAATCCCATCCATCAGAGTGCAAAACAAACCATTTAGCTAATTCTACTTTGAAATTTAAAAGTCATGGTAAAGAAATATATTAAAAGCTTTTTCACAATCACAAGAAGATGAAATACAGTTGAAACATGCATGTAAAATGTCTACATTTTCCCTATAGAGATAATAAATAAGCTAAATAGTTATTTTCTTCCTAATTATTTGCATAATGGAATAGGATAACATATGCAACTAAACTGATAAATTAATCCTGAAGATTTTTGCATGTGAGCTATTTTTGAGTAGAGTGATATTGAATTTAACCATAAAATCAACATCAGTTTATTCTATAAAACATAGCACAGCATGATAAATGCAAAATTATTTTTACTGCCCGTTAATCCACATATATTGGAAATGTCAAGCTTAGTGGGGCGATAGTGCTGTGGGTATTGTTTGAAGTGGAAGGATGATGGGGGCTGAAGAGCTAAAAGGGATTTACTTGTACCAGTATTTCCTATCTTGGTGAAGACAGAATTCTCTCTATGTGACCTGTGCATTTTGTTCCAGATGCATCGAATGCTTCCTTCATCTTTTATTTAGCAGCCTGATGCTCACCTCACCTGCCACAGAGCAGTGACAGCCTGGGATGTGAGTGCAGTGTCCAGAAAACAGGATCACTGCCCCATCAACCATGGCTCATCCAACACGCTCTTCCTCACTGACACAGGACTGGGCCATAAACTCACCCAGGAGACTCCTCTCTCTTGCAGGAGCCACTCTTGCTTTCAAAGGGATTTTTCAGCCTGTTACAATGGGACCCTCAGTTATAATTGCAAAATGGGAAGGCAGTGCTCAAGCCCTCGGGATCCCCCAGCTCCAGAGGCACAGGGTGTGTACAGCCACGAGAGCAGTTCCTCCCAGCTCCCCTATTTTTAAAGCAATTTCTGCAATGCATGAGCTGAGTGACAAAGTTAAATGTGCAAAGACACTTCAAGCTCCACCAGCAACCCTGATATTTATAGTCAGCCCTTAGTAAGCACAAATGACTCTGACTTCAACACTGACGCCACCTCTTTATCAGCTTAAGTATTTGAGGATACTCAGACTAGGGTTTCTATTAACTTAATACAAACCTCAAACAAACATGCCTGAATTATCACCACCTGCTCATTGACAAGAGCCTAATTCCTCCTCCCTGATGTGTGAGACTTCAGACCTTTTAATGTGTCAACATTGACATTGTGACAGTTTTAAACTTACATCATAGAACACTGACATAGTGAAGCTGCCAATTTCAAGATGACTGCCAGGAAAACATAAACTGTTTGACATTTAATAAGCCTGTGTTTTCATAGAAATACAATGTGTTCTAGATGGTTTGTTTCCATGAAAACACATGGTTAGGAACTAAATGAAAAATAGTTTTCTCAGCACTAAGCACCAAAAATTAAATTAAAAAAATCATCTGACAAAAATGCACCAAAAATCAAGTAGCTTAGGATTCGCATTTTTATTAAATAACCAATGAAGTGCTAAATAGAACAGCTCATGGAATTATTCTTACTTCTTTTAAAGTGAGGAATAAAGATATTTTTTTGAAATTCATTTTAAAGCACCAAGAGTGCTGCATTTGATAACACAAAGTAAAGAGAACTAACACACAGAGAGGGCAGTTTGGGAGAACTCTATTACCCCAACTTTATTGGAAAACCGTCTGATAAGATCCTGGTTTCTTTCCTTATCAAAGTTACTACTTTTATAATAGAGTGAAAAACAACTAAATATAGTATACTGCACCACTGTGGGAATAAAGGAGAAGCTACAGCACTTGACAGTGAACAAAGTGGCTCTGAAGTGGCTCTTCTGGCTCTAAAGCCAAGGGCAGCTTTTCTACTGATTCCAAAAGATACACAACTTTCCCATTTTTTTTAGTGTCACTGCACCTGTCTTTGATCATGACTTTGAGTGGAAAAGTTCTGTGAGAAAAATGAAGAGTGAAACAGTTAAAAAAGTGAAGGCTTCTTGTAAAAAGAGAAAGGGTTTTTTCATGAATATGATACGTTCAGAGCATAGACGCTGTCAGATTTCAGTTGGTAGCTGCTGTTGCACAGAGAATCTTGGACTATCCTAGAAATGCTCTTTTGAAAGAGGCTCAGAATTTATACTCTGATTTTATAATCTGGGCATGCATATCTTGATGCATGGAAGTAGAGGTGTGATGTGTTATGATCTCCCTGGAAGCAAACAGAAATTTCAGAGATTTAATGGATCAAATATGAAAGCTGGCATCATTCAGCCCCTGTGGTCTTTCCTTTAAACACAATTTGACCCCCTACTTCATTCAGCTGAAGCTTCTGTTCCTCTTCCTACCTCCTGAATAGACCTTTTGGTTGACAAAGTGAGCCCTACCAAGTCTGATTTGGAGAGAAGCATCATGGAGGCTCCTATGCCACTGCCATGAAGTCATTTGGAACATGCATGCCAAATATGACACAACAGCAAAAATAGGATTTACTGGACAACCTATACTCACAACAGATATGCAGAGACATTTCTGCTTATGTAGAACATACAGTAAAAGATCCATCACACTGAAATGCTCTGCTTTGTGATTACAGGATCTTGAGAAAAGGAAATAAGCAGTTACATGTAAACCTTCCCAGTGTGCACTTACCAGAACACAACACCACTTTCTAGGCTGAACCCCAAGCCCAACTGCTGATTTAATCCAGAGTGAGGAGAGCAGTTTATTTATAAAGCAGGTGCTGGGTTCCTGCCTGCAATGCTGTCATCCAACCTCCCCTATGATACCAGTGAAAAGCAGCAAATGAACCCACAGCAAAGGGAATTTCTTTTGTAAACTGGGATTGCCAGGTATTAGTTTCACAAAGAATGATAATAACTTCCCAAATGACTTGTTCTCAAGTTAAGGTTCTCTGTCTTTTAAGGTTCCCTGTTAGAACAGGGATTTTTTGGTGTCAACATTGCTGGCTTCTCAAAGACAAAATGTTCCAGAGAAATTTACTGCTTCTAAAGACAGGATTTTGTGCTAAAATGTACCCTCAAAACAGCTGACAGTGAGGTGGTGAAGCCCTGTTGACAGGACGTGGAAATTTAAGGTTGAAGTACCTGAACTGCCTCATTTCTAGGTCAGCTCTTGAAGTCATGCCACCACCATCACACATGAAGGACAACTCACCCTGCTCTGAGTTAACAAGGGCTTTTCTTACCTCCCATGTGAAAACTGCAGGGAAAAATTGAGACTTTCAGTGAAATATTTTTTGAAATATCTAAAGCTCTGTTTAACAGGAAAATTATTTTCAGCCAGCCTTTAGTACCCTTATGTCCTCAAACAGCATGTAAAATCATCTTTTTGAATGATCTCTTTACTTCCGCTTTTACTTCAAGGACCATAACTCTGGACTAAGCCATCAACAAAGGCATGGAAAAGGAAAAAAGGGTCAGAGGGAAAGAAATGTGAAGACTTTAAACAGGAAACTTGCCTTATCTGTAGAAGTTGCATTTACAGCCACCAAGCATCACACCTCCATATCAGTTAGGTAACAGTAACAAAGATAACGAAACAGTTCTTCAGACAAACACTGGTGAGAAGGATGGTTATCAACTGATGGCTTTATCTAAGAGGAAATCACTAAATGCCTTTGGTCATGTAGTGGCTTTCTGAAACCAGAGGTTTCCCTACCTCTGTTGCACAGAGATTAAATAAAGGCTTGTTTGAATTTCCAGAAAACTGTGAGAACACCACCACTCTTGTGAACTGCCTTTTGAAGTTGGTGGTAAACACCTCAAAAAAAGAAAAAAGAAGAAAAAAAAAGAGAGAGGAAATAGCTTTGCTTTGAGGGCGTGCCTGGTCTGTTATACAGCAAACGACAGTGCTGCACCTCACAACTGACAGCTTGTGCTCACTTGAAACAAAAACGCCTCATAGACACTGGGGAAGCTAAGCCAGGTAACAAAAATGCCTCACAAGTCTTAGTTTTTCCAGCCAAGTCATCATCCTCTTGGTCAAGGCTTCCTATTTAATTCACTTAGGTTTTTACAATAACTAGTTGAAGGTTCAGTTCTAGTTCAGTTTGAGAATCTAACCATTAATGGCAGTAAGGTTAAGAAAGGAAACTTCCCAAAGTCCCAGATGCAATCTCTTAAAACAGTAACTTCTATTTAGGTGAGATGTATTCCTTTGATGAAGTGAACTGTGAATCCAAACTCAGACAATAAAGTAATTTAAGGCAAGGTGACTGCAGTGGGGTTAAAGACCAAATCAAGGTTCTACTACAGTGTCTTTGAAAGCAAGAGATAAAGTAGCAATGGATATTTATGCTCAATTCAAAGGTATTCACACTGGAGGATGTAATTTTGTTACTGACATAACTCTGACCCTCTCTCTCCTCCCCTGCATGAAAAAGAATTAGAAAAAAGCTTATTTCAATATTGTGATGCTCATTTCAATATGCACTAATCAGCACATCAGTATATGCCAAATCACACATATTTTAACTATTCTTTTGCAGTGAACGTACAGTTAATTCAAAGTAAGTCATTTTGGCATTACAGAAAAATGGTGTCATTTTGTCTTACTGTGAATGCACTGTATTTTTTCTCATGCTTTCAACTGGAACACAACTACTAAGACACAACAGAACATTTAACTATTCCTCTATACTAAACTAACACCAGGCACCATTTTTCCTGAGTCTTTCAGTTTAATTTTTTACATTAATTTAATTAATTTAATTTTGCAGAAGGAATTTGTGTGTGGGCATAGTTTGGGTAGGCAGACGACCAATCCTTGTGCAAATTACAAAAGCAGGTGACATTTCAGAACTCAAACTCCAACCAAAGATATTGCCACTATGTTTTGATCCATGTAAAACTCAAAAATCACCTGTACTCCAACCTGTAACTCATATCTGAAAAGATCCCTGAAATGCTGTCTGCACAGTTCTCCCTTCTTGCTCTCCCACCCCCTCAATTAAGCAATATACACAAAGACATAGCATTTTGCCAATATGGCTCAAAACTATTAAGTGTTCTGAAAACAAAAGAAATAAGTTGAATTTTAAGGAGTCTGTATCTCAAATTCCCTCAGGATTCTATTTGGTTTTGGGTTGATCTGTTCCTCTTCCTTCTTTTCAGCTACAAGTTTTAGCTCTTTAGACTGACCCACACTGCCCTTTGAAACTTTTTGTCCTTTGTACTTCATCTTAGGAGACTTATAGGGAGAAAAATGTGACCAGCAAAACTGTATTTAAATTGGGAGCTTTACAAATATCATCATCATTTGGACGTAACATTAAAACAAGCTCCTCATTACGAGTTGGGTCGATTACCTGAGCTGCCATAAGGAGCTGTCTCAGTTACTGCCTGCATCAGACCCTGCTCCCAGCTGGGTCAACATTTAAATAATTCTGTGCTGATGTGCTTAGAGAAAGGCTGCAAAACTTCCAATGTTTTCACAGTCCTTATAAGCTTAGCCATCAACATACATTAAAGAGCCCTTTTCAGGTTCAATAGCTGTGTCAGGATGGCAAGTGCACAAGCCTAGCAATGCACTGTCAAATAAATGAGACTATTAGGAATGATGGAATCAGTCCCTGGTTTCAAAATTCAGATAATAAAATGTGCTTTTTTTGGTTCAGATACCAACCTTGGAGAAGTCCCTATGACTGAGCTTGCTTTAGAATCATTAGAATTCAGCCTTACTACAAAAAATGCAGCATTGTGTTATAAACAATGTCATAAAGTGAAATGAATGTAAGCAGAAAACTCCACAGATTCTTCTCAAAGCATGCAAAAAGGAAGCAGTAATACATCCATAGAAAAAAAATATCCACTTGGACTTTTGATGTTTAAACAAATGGTATGAAGAGCATGTTTTAATCCTAATTTTAACTCTAATTTAATCCCAACACTTTGCTGTATTTGGTGGCAATCCATTCACAAAGACTCACCTTTCTATAAAGATTGAGGTGACTTCAAGGAGCTGTTCAAATCAAATCACATGGGTCTTGCACAAGTCTTGTTTAGAAAGTACACTTATTTCTTAGGAAGCCATTGCAAAACGTGTAGTCAAAAGTATTTCCCTGTAAGCATAGTTAGAGCTGGCTAGACCCAGACTACTCAGAGCCAAAATATACAATCCATATATTAAAGAAGAAAGTAATGAGCAGTAACACTTCCTATTTGCTTTCACATTGTTTGCATTGAAAAATATGCAGAATACAAAAGTTGGAGAAGTCTCATCTGTCAGTTTTTTGGTGCCCAAGACACTCAAAAACTGAAACAAAAAACTTAATGACTTTGCAAAGAACAACCCACACTGCTCTCAAGAGTTGGATTAAAGTTATAGAATGTGGAGAATATCCAATATTTTTAAGCTTAGATTCAGCTCATAACACAGTTCTCTTCTATAACCAATGAACATACCAAAATTGTGGACAGCTGTTCTTATCAAGCTGGAAACATTAACTTCATGTAACAGCTGCAAGAGTTCTAAAGACAGGAGATTTTAAAAACAACAAAAAAAAAAGGCAATGCTAAGAGGGCTGATGAGAGCATGTTCCAGGCAACAGGATTCACTGAAGCAGCTGCAATAGGATTCAGAGCAGTCCTATGCTTTCCCTGTTAAAGTGCATTGCACCACAGGAGGTGCTCACAGCTTCATTCACTATTTCCTACATCAGATGAACGGCTTTAGGAATTAAAAGATAAAAAAAAGAAGGGTACAAAACATGCAAGAGCAACTTCTATGAAATTATAAAGCAAGACTTCGATATAAAAAACCACTACAGACATTCCCAGTGTATTTACTGCCTGCATCCACAAACAGTCCAAATTCATTTTTGAGTCATGTCCACTATCTTTTAATATCCATCAACTCCACTAGCAGAATTTAGACCTTTAATGTCAGAAACCACTTAATGCTCTCCTAACACTTCATCATCCCTTAAAACACGGGCCTCCAAATGATTTTTTAAACATTAAAGAGAATGTCTCTGCCCATCTTGTCTCCTTCCAGGGGAGCAACCAGAAAAAGAAATGAAGTGTGAGCAGAACTGGAATATATTGATTTGCAATTTAGAAGTATCAGGCTATAATCCACCATATACAGACACATAGATTTTTATAGTGGATAATTGCCATTTTGCAAATGCTTATCAGTCTTCATTTGTCAAAACTACTTTTCAACTTGTTTGCAGTTTCTCCCTTGCTCTGGTTTGCATGCTACTTCATTATAAAGGCATCAAAAACCCTATCTGAGGGTTTTATCAGAAAACTCACAGTGAAGTAAACCCATAAATAATGGTTCCAGCCAAAACCCCCCTACAGACAGAAGGTGCTCCATATACTCAGAACAGAAGCAGAGAAGAGACCTGATACTATCTTCAAGTGCAGCTAATAGACAGAGTTCCCCATGGGACTTCCAGGGCAGTGCATTTAATTGCCTGTTCTATCAGCCTCAGAGAAAACTAAATGTTCCTTCCAACTGTGCCAAAGGGCTGGGCCCAGGCACATGCCAAGCTTTTGGGCAGCTAAGAGAAGATGAGAGGCAACAGGTTTGTCTCAGCTCTGACCTGTTATTCTGTGAGGACACAAAACATACATTAATAAAAATTCTTTTGATACTTTATCCATGGCTATTTCCACATGGGTAAAGGGGCTGGTCTCTCTCACAAATGTTGGAACTTTTAGAGAGAAAATGTTTCACTGGTGCAGAACTGCCAGGAAGAACCAGATCATCCAGAGATTTCATCTCCAGCCATGGCACGGAAGTCACACATCCACACCCACTGCCATTCTGTGTACTTTTTCTCCCTAGCCAGACAGAAACACTTTCTGACTTTAAAATATTCCCACCTCTCCTCATTATTTGACAATGCCTTCATCTTTGCCCCTGTACTCTATAATCTGGCCACACAAAAAGAAGGCAACATTCATTCTCTTTCAGGCAACAAACAAGTCACTGACTGACACAGTGTTTTGTGTTGCAACCAAACCAAACTTTCCACAGGGATGGCTTTAAAGGGGAATTCAAAGCACAAAGCTGAGCTTCTGATGGAGAGGTTGCCTTTGGCTCACAGCAGGGAAGTTAAAAAAAAAAACAGAAAGAAAAAAGAAAAAGAAAAAGAAAAACAGAAAAAGAAAAAGAAAAAAAGAAAAAAGAAAAAAAGAAAAAAAGAAAAAAGAAAGAAAAAAAGAAAAAAGAAAAAAGAAAAAAAGAAAAAAGAAAGAAAAAAAAAGAAAAAAGAAAAAAGAAAAAAAGAAAAAAAGAAAAAAGAAAGAAAAAAAAGAAAAAAAGAAAAAAGAAAAAAGAAAAAAAGAAAAAAAGAAAAAAGAAAAAAAAGAAAAAAGAAAGAAGAAAAAAGAAAAAAAGAAAAAAGAAAGAAAAAAAAGAAAAAAAGAAAAAAGAAAAAAAGAAAAGAAGAAAAAAAGAAAAAAAGAAGTGTAGCAGTAGTTCAGTAAAAGTTTTGAACAAAAGAACAGCCCTAGATAGCTGTCTTCAGATTCTTCATCAGGGCAAACAGTGCTTCAAGGACAAGCAGGAAAGTAGCAGCTATTTGAGGCAACTTCATTATAAAATCATTTTTAATAAGCAATCTGAACAAAGAGAGGGAATGCTCTTGCAGAGAAGCCCCCAAGGGATCTTAAGGCTGCCCAGTAAAGTTATTAGGAGGTTACACACTGGGGACCAAACAGCTATTTTATTGGCCTCAGGGGACAGGGTTTAGTTTTCACCTGTTCTCTTTAGGCCTTGGTGCTAACAGCAGATCCTGTTAACCATCAGTTTTCTGAAAGCTCCTGTTTTGTGAGGGAAAAGTATCATTTACTTACTTTAGTCTGCACATGAAACACACAAGGTGATGTTGGCAGTACAATGCAGAGTGGATAAGTAATTATAAATCAAATCAGAAAAAAAGAAATCACAGTGGCTTTCCCTTTAATGCAATTAAACAAAATAACTAGCTGAGAAGTCTTTAGCAGTGGCAGTAAATACAATATGGAAAATAAAATCAGAGAAGAAGAGAAGTCTGGGTCCTGGGTTCCATTAAGCTGCAAGCATTAATACATGCTTGCAGAACTTTGGCGAAATACAGTTCTAGGATACTTGGACATCTAAGAAGCTGAAGAGCTGTTTTCTGCCCCAAATCTGCCTCTTCATTTTTAACAAGCAGTGTGCTCTTCTTAGCAACTGCTCAGAGCCAAAGACAGGAAGGCCACGATGCAGGAATGGGTCTCTGCCCAGGACAAAGCTAAGAGCATGCCTTTGACTCATGAACAGGACATCCCCTGGTTTTGGCTCATTGTGCTGCAGCAGCAATGCAGGCACAGCACTCTCAGGGCCAGGCAAAGGCTCAGGGGCCTGTCAGGAGCATGGGCAGCTGAGGAGACACCTGAACTCTGCCACTCCCAACTTCCCAGCTCATCACACTCAGCGGGCACTGGGCACTCAAATCAAGCTCCCCACGGTACAGCCCAGACTTCCCACCTGCAGTGTCAACTTGAAACATGAGTTGGCCCTTTAGTCCAGAGCTCCTGTGTGCTTATCAAAGAACACTGATCAAGATACACCCTGAGACCAACACCTGCAGCCAGGTGAGTGCAGGAGCAGTCCCAGAGCTTGATGTGGGAGTGACGAAAGGGGTTGGGATCTCGGATAGCAGAAGGGGTGGGTTTGCTTGTACCCTTTGCCAACAAAGTCACCAGTTCTTCACAGAAATGGTTTTATTTAGTGCTAAAAATTAAAAGCACACAGTTTGCACTTAAGTTTTCAGCAGGAGCTTATATCATTAAAATCAGCACCTAGCTTTGGAAACGTTTCTTATCTCCCAGAAATTAACTGAAGGGATAATTCCAGTTTAAGTAAGGAACAGTACACCCAAAATTAAGGAATTCAGACAGAGATGCCTACTGACATAATTGTTTGAGAAAAATTACTCTAATTTAAATATCTTGATAAATCACAAGAAGAAGCATGCTCTTTCTCTCCAAATGGTGATAATTTAGTCTAAATGAATGAAGCATTTGTCGCTTGTGGCCTCAACTCAGAAAGGCCATGATCCACACTGTGATCTGTAGGTGCACTGCCACTAGAAAGCTGAACCCACTGAGCAGCCCCTAGCTCAAAGCAGCACCTGGTTAATGTAGGCCAGGTAAAAGCAGCCCTGCAGGTCCCCAGCTCTGCTCTGGTAGCATGTGTCACTCAGAGCCTGGGCTCCTGCTTCTTTTTGGCTGCTGAACAACATTCCAAAGAAGATCTGGGCAGAAAATTGTGAGGAAGATTTATAAAATACACACATTTTTTACTGTCTTACAAATGACTGAATGTATCTGGACATCAGTGCAGATATCAACTCTAGCTACGCAATCAAACCCCTTCAAAGCTTCTGACTGTGGCTCTTCACAACTCAAACAGTGAGAGAAAGAAGGTCCCATTCCATCCTGGATTCAGTCCAACACTCTCCTTCTGGGTGCATCTGCAGGAAACCCCTTACTTTGAGAGGCAGCCGAGTTCAAACTCATTTAAGAAAGCCAGCGCCCAAGATAAAACAGGGATCTGAAGAAAAATAAGGTGATTGATTTGTGTGACAGTTCTGAGTCACAAGTGTCTGGTAGAGGCCATGAAACTAATTATATCAAGTGTGGCAAGATTTAGATTTAAATGCTAGAAAAAAAATACTACACACTTCAGGACAGCCAGGTCCTTTGCAGCCTTCTGTTTCCCAGAATTTCAGATTTTTATCATCACTGATACAATGATGCCTCTCTGAATTTGCAAAAAGGGTGAAGTTGTGCAAAGCTACAATTCACTTGGGGTACCTTTCTATTGAGAGCATGACACATGGCACGAAGAAGGTTGTTTTACAAATATTTCTGCCAATCAAATGATCAGAAAAGAATCCAAATGTCAGTCATGTCTTTCTCGAGTCAAAAAAGAACTGAAAGACCAGAAGTCCCACTCTGTATGGAAGATGAGACAGGACTTGTCCTCTACCATCTGACAGACTATAGCTTATCTAAAGTGATGGTTAACCTGACAAATAGCCACGTGAGCTCAAGAGAGTAATTCTACAAACAGACAGAAGGCATGAATTTTTTCTTCAAAAGTCTGTTTAATCTTAAACTTGAACTGAGCAAAGAAGGGCATTTAGGGTGGATAACATTTATTCCCTTCGTGCTCCTTGGAAGACTATTGCACTCCCTGTTTAAAAGTGTCAAGTTTTGCAACTTTTAAACTGTGATAAAGAGAAAATGTGGAGAAACACCAATGAAGTAGAATACTTGGATAAAATTAGTTGCCTCAAAAAGGATAAAAATCTCTCAGGTTTTATTTAGATAGTTACATTATGAAAGACCTGGATTTCTTCAGCACTACTACATTGCATGTGAACAAATATTAAGCTATTGTTAGTTCCAGGCCTACCTGAGCACCTCCCATCAGCACAGGAATTCAGTTTCAGCTGACAGAACACTTTTGTCACAGACAAATGTCAAGAATGGGATAAAATGTACCCAGACCCTCAAACAATAAACGCAGGAGCAATTAAGTACTGTAATTAAAATAGCTGTTAGGGTGAAGTCTGAAAAGGATTTATGTGATGTTTGAAACGCATCATGCATCAAACTTTCTGGCATTATGTTAAACAATATTTTTTTTTCTTCACTAATTTCTTTCCTCTTTTCCACTCATTTTCTCCACTCCATTTCTTTCTCCCTAATTAAATCAAAGGTCATTAGAAATAAGTGGTAGTTTACAGTCAGTCAACCCTCATATGCCATACATTGTAAATTTGGAATAAGACAATCTCATCCATATTTCTAAAAATCAGTGCAGGCAATGTATATACACCACACAAAGTGTTGGCAAGAATGTTTTTTGAAATTTCTTGCAGAAATCTTACTCTATATAACTTCATTTGGATAAATTATTTATACTGATACAAAGTGATAGGCAAATTCTAGATCATATCTTGGTGCACAAACTCTCTTTCTCTGTCGTTTGTAGTTGTTAACAACTCAGACTTTGTAATTCTTGTATTTAGGTGTTTATATTAAATGACTTTTTTCTAACTCATTCCAAAACTAAATTTTATTGGCTACCTTTTCCATTCAATTAAAAAAACCTAATTCTAGGCAACAAGGGGGAAAAAAGCTTATTGTGCGTGATGCTGAAATGTCAAAGATGCACAATTTACATCCCTTCCTGCTCTATGAGAACTTGTCATAACAGGAATGAATTCTAAAAGAACTTCAACGAAAATGGAATGAAACCTCATACATATTTGCTGGCAAACGTAGCTTACATTTTCATCATGCCAATTACAGCCTATTGCTCCTTCTATTTTAATCCCTTCTTAATGGGCAAGCTTATCTTCCCATTATTCAGGCAACTTTTCTGTTCATGCTTCAGCAATTGCATGACAACTGATTAACAAATCGGGGAACTACTCTTTGACAGTTCTCTTAGAAAAGCACAGAGTTCTCAACATGAAAGACACTGGGACCCTAATTTCTGTTTGAACTAGATGAAAGGCCTTGTATAGTGAGCAGTACTAATCATCTCTCACAGTTGAGAAACACATCTTTTTTTCATCACAGCCCTGAAACAGCTTCAGCTGAGCTACACGGTGACAACACTGCACCAGTCTGGCATGGCTGAGGAGCCTGTTTAACTGTGCTCTTCAGGTCTGTGCTCACTGCTTAATCTTCCCTACAAAATCCCCACTCCTGGAGCTGGAGCTGTGGCTCTGTGGCTCAGTTCATGGCACTGCTGTACCAAAACCAGGGTGGTTTTGGCTGATTCCCAAAGGTGAGTTACAAATCACCATTCACCTCTGAATGGAGAGGTGAACAGGAGAGCCCAGGACTGAGCTGGCACAAACCCCCAGCTGCTCAGCACCTCTCGAGAGGGGGTGGCCCCATGCCAGGGCTGAGCCCGTGCACAAGGCTTTGCAGGGAGGCTGGACACTGCCTGGCCTGTGGAAATTGGAGCACTTCAGTGCCCTGTGCTGTCAGTCCCAGTCAGCACAAGCTCAAATATTCACCAAATACACCAGGGTCAAATTCTGCCCTCGCAGCCAGCCTGGAGCTCTCATTAAATCCAAGAAAACCATCATTCAGCCAAAGAGGGTCTAGCCCTTGGAATGCATTAAGAAGCAAGCCCACCTAAGCAAAGGAGGACCATAATGCTTTAAAAGTTTGAGATATTTAAAATTTGTTTCAAAACTCACACAAACCAGCTTCTCATTTGAAATTCTTAAATCTGCTTTTTAACTCTACACAGTGAGAATTCATCATCTCAAGTCAGATTTTTCACTCTGTGAGTATTATAAAACCAGGAATGAAATAAGAATGAAAGCCATGTAAGACGCTTTATGACATCCTAGAAGCTGTGGTGAAAATACTTCAAAATGCATAAAATGCATATATGTTTGTGAATTTTGAGCAGCCTAGCACCTGTTTTGTGAGAGGGCTTTCATGAGAGCAATAGCCTCAGCTTTAGCCTACTACTCCTGTTTCAGATCCTGGGCAAGTACAATTCTTGCACTACCAGATTTCCAAACCTCCACAGTATCTGAAGAATCTCAACATACTCCTTCAGCTACAAATCGCAGTATTTTCTCAGAATTGTGCTTCTAGCTCCCTGCAGGGTAGATAAGTGTTGATCCCCAGAAATAATGTCTTTGAAGAGGATTTGGAATAAATGTATACGTAAGTAAATGCACACATCCACAGCCATTTCCAAGGTTGATACTTAGGGGGCTGCTTGCTCATATGGTTGAGAGAAAAACAAGAACCTCTTCTTTTTCATTGAGTTCCTTAAGCACAAGCAGAGAATGATTTATCTTACAGACGAGTGCATAGGGAGGAACAGAAGATGTACAAATAAATGATTTTGATTTGAATCATACTGCATATATAACAGACATAAAAATAACCATTCTCCCCACCTGTATTTTCTGGATATGTTCATTATCAACCAGCTGTAAGGTAGATATAGTACAGTAAGGAATTCTACCTGTCCTCACAACTTTCTTTTTCTGCCCTCTGACTTAACAGATATGTGAGTACCACATATATACACACATTGTACATCCAACAACACTTTGGGCGAGGACTGAAACCCCTAAGGCAAAAAAATTTTTAAAACCGAGCTTTCTCAGGCCAGACTAACACCAATTAGTCTGAGCACCGCAGCACAGCCTAAGAGAAATTCCATTTGTGAGAGAAGGCCAAATCAAAAGATATTACTTACATGTATGAGTCTTCTTTGTTACAGAAATACCTGTAGGGAAGAAACGACACCAGTGTTAGCAAAGCAACCACTGAGGAAATTCTTTTGACATATAATTCAGCATTCATCTATTTTATCAGACACACAGCAGCCACTCTAAAAGAGGAATGAAAATTGCCATGATTTGTATGTTCAAGGTGGAAGGATCTCCCCTCTGTGTGAAGACTTTATTGGTATATTCTTTCCTTATACCTTCCCAGAAGATGTTTCAACATGCATTGCTGCACTGCATATCTCCACACTGCTGGTCTAAAACTGGAGCTGGTACAAAAAGAAGATACCAGAAATGCTATGGAAGCCCCCTTTATTTTCCATGGCCAAAAGTTTTCCCACACTCCTATTAAGCAGTGCCCATTAAACCACCCAGACAGAATGGATTTGAGCAGCACAAGTCGTTTGCTGTGTTCTTAAGTTCAAGCAGTTCCTTGAAGGCAAGCTGTAGCTTATGCTCCTTAAAATCAAACAAACAGCTCTCTCAATATGACTATTGCTTGCCACAATTCCAAGCCAGATGCAAATATCTCCAAGCCGTTGAAGACAGATTTTCTGAAGTAATAAAGATGTTTTCATGCTAGACAGGCATGTGGCAGCAATCACCAATGATGGTCCAGTGCCAGTTAAATTTGAGAGGCATTTCAAAGAAAGCAACAGAGTGAACAGAATGAGGCAAAATTTGTAATACCAAAGAAAGATAAAATTAACTCTGTTAAATGTCATTGGAATTCATGCTTGAATACAAACAATATTGTCTCCACTTTAGCAGATAACTGGTGACATACACAGATCCATCAGTATTTAAGCTTCACTCTCCTCGGGGGTAATTTTATGAGATGATGAGAAAGAGGTTACCGGAAGCAGCACAAGTATTTGAAAATACTTAATTTGTGATCAAGGCCTGTAATGAAATTTTGGAATTGAGATTGTCTGGCTTAATATTCATGAAAGAGGGAGAGAGATCTGAACCTCCTTTGCTACCCTCCAACTCCTTCAACCATCTCTTCCAAAACAAATTACTGTGGAAAGAAATAGACTTTTATTTCAGGCTTCTTGGATGTGGAGCATCTCAGGGAGGCAGTGAATTACAATAACTCAGAAAACTGTATACACCTTATTTGCAAATACCGAGCTGACTTCCAAAGCCAACAGTTTTCAAATTATTTGTGTTTCTGATAGATACATAAACCCCTAGTGCCAATCCCAAATACTGAGCTATCAAGTTTGACGTAACTGTCATGAGGACATTTTTTTTTAATTGCACTTATGTTGCTAATGGCATTTTGTTTTTGAACTACCAAGCTCTACAAGTGTGAGCTCTGGGACTTTTGTTTTCCCTGAAAAGAAAAGCTAAGAGGCTTTGGGAAGTGAAATTCTGAGTAGTTCCTTTGGGCAGTTTTGTAAATGTGAGACACTGGGAAGCAATTTACAGAAATCAGAATACTAGAACTTGATTATGTATGTGTATTAACTGAAATTGAAAGTCCCTGGCCAAACATGCACATGCCTCACACAAGGAATTAGGGTTATAGCCACAAACTGTAGAGCCAAGGTAAGCAATAAAAACAAAACAAAACAACACAAAACAAAACAAAACCAACCAAGTCTAACAAAAATAAACACTTTTATGTATAAGTAGCTACTACAGGGGGCAAATTTATCCTTTAAATTCATAATTTGTAAGAGCAAAACTTGTTGGATTTTTGTTCCAGTCCAACCATTACTGGCTGTCTCAGAGCAGGGAACAGGACAGGACAGGGCAGGACAGGAGGCTGTGACAAGGAGGTGAGCATTGTTACAGGAGCAATAGCTCAGGGCAAGAAGAGGGCCAGAGCGAGAAGGAGCAGAGAGATCTGAAGCACCTACAACAAAAAGCATCAATGGTACTAATGCAGTTTTTGGTATGAATGCAAAACCCCCTCTCTAGGTCTTCTCAAGGGTCTGCCTCACCCTTTGAACTGGAAATTACAGCTGCTCTTGGCCCATTGGCTCTTCCACGAAGGAAGTGCATTTTTGCTACTGTTTGACTTCTTGAGTGATCCCTGAGCAGCAGGTACAGCTCCTGACAGCATCCTCATCTCCACAAACTGTCCCAACATCCCCAGGGCAGACACTCCTGCCCTGCCCTCACCTATCAGGCTGATTCCTATGATTTTAAGGATGTTTTAGGGAATGGAAATGCAGAGGAAAAGGTCTTAAATCTGAACACCATTTGCAAAACTTCCTTTCCCAACACTAGTGCAAATAAATGGATACAGCCAGTGCTCTTTCAGCATTATGGGAGCCATATGTGTACTTTTCTCAGAAAATAATGCTTTCTGTAAAATCACTTTGAACAGAAAGTGCTTATGCTGTCACTTCTGATTACTCACAGCCTCTTCACAATGGGATTTGCCACAGCACAAAACAGACTTAGCTGTATTTGCTGACTGAGGGCCCACTTCCCCTGATACATGAAACACTGATGGAAATATTAGTGCTTATATTTTTCTACCTTTTTTTTTTTGTAATGTGAGATGTGTCGTGGGTTTTTCCAAATCAGATGTTTCCATAATAATCACTGATTATCATCTGGTAAAACCTTTTAGCTGGTTTATGCCGATATTTTTAGATAACCTTTTAAAGCAACAGCTTAGAGGTAGGTATTTTTGCATCTTATTCTTCATTCCACTGGTGGTTGCATTGAAAGCAAAGTATTTTGCTTTGAGCTGTGGTTTTAAAGTAGCTGCAATATGGTGGAACAAGGATAAATGTTGCCAGTGAGTTCAACAGGATTAGCTTTACATTAATCAGTAATCCTCACCGACGTAAAATGAGCTATGAATTTTTAGATAACCTTCCTTTTCACACAGGTAACTCTAAGTGACTAGAAAAACTGAACAAGAAAGGTACCAGAATATCCCCAAAGTTACTTAAATTAGATACCTTATAACCAGTGATTTAAATACAAACATTGAAGATGCAACATTGTGATCAGGTTTGGTTGCAAAGCAGGAAGCCAATGACTGCTGTTCACAACACTCAAGGTAGGCAATAATAACCTAGAAATGAGTGTATTGTAGAAAAAAAAAATCAGCCAGAAAAGTACTTAATGTAATAAGGGGGAATCACAAGATCTCTGTCTCTCTCTGGGCCAGTGCTACAATCCCACCTGCACCTGCATGTGAATGCTTCTCCTGTGCAGTCAACGCATCAGTTCTCTTAAAATCAACAAGATCTCTTGAGAAACTAATTCTGCAGGTCTAACATACATCAGTAATTTTCTTCACAAGATCAGGCATGATTACCGAGGATTGCTCTTATTTGCAAATGTTTCTGGGGCAGGACCTCCAGTTTATGTAGATTTGAGTAGACACCATATAATAAAACCTAAACCCAACACACCACTGAAAGAAATAGATTTATTTTTATTAAGTAGAGCACCAAGAACCTATTGATTCCTCTAAAAATGTTACTTAATATAAAATTCATTTTAAATGGGTTTCATTTCGAAATGTGATAGGCTGGAGAAGTGAGTGACTGCCAGTATTAGCACTCTCCTACACTGCCAGCATTCCGTTCTCACTGAACAACAAATATAAAAGAAATAAAGAGAGGAAGAAACAACACTGTAACTTCAGTGTTGCTAATACAGAAAGACTTCCTGACTTAACCAACTAGACTTCAAAGTAAAGCAAAGGAAATGTCATGAAAATACCACAGTATATCACTGCCATGGTTATCAGTGAGTGAAAGTTTCAGTATTACAGTTATCATAGAATGTATCATTTCTGCATTGCAATTTGACATTCCTGATCAACACCAAATCTTAAACAAATTAACTTCTTAGAGTTTTCATTATGGCTATGCAATGCTCTTTACAACAACAAGAGATTTTTTTTAAAACTGCAAGAACTTCTACACCATTCCCTTTCCCCCTCCCACTAACAGTATGTAATTTGCCATGATGGGTGGTATTTACAAAAATAGCTTGCTGGATGCAATGAACTTTGAAAAGAGTATCTACCAACAGAAACAGGATATTCTTTTGCAAGCAGTTAGCCTGACTGACCTTCACTAGCCAACTTCAAATAGAGATAACAATGTCTTCAAGTACAAAAAGAGACTCAGATATTTTATACATCATAAGCTATTTCTCACAGTTGCCCATCCAAACAAAGCAGCATAATGAAACACTGCTTACTCTGTGAACCCAGATCCCTGCTGCTGTTGTACAGTTGTCAACTTCCCATATTTCAAGGGGAAAACACACTTTGATGTACAGAAAGATAAGTAAAAAGGCCTTTGTCTGGCAGAATACATTACTCTGCAAAATATCAAAGAAGAATATTCTTGAGAGCAATTTTCTTAAACCTCCAAGAAAACTCTCCCTCAGAAGTCTCTATGGATAAACACTGGCATCACCAGCACAGCTCACAACTAATCTCCAGGACTTCTGTTAAGCACCACTGTGTTTCCCTTTGCTGTGCTTTCTATGCCCAGATCAGGTGATCACCACTGCTCTGATGACAGCACATTCTGTACATGCTCTGGGTATAAGATGCTTTGCTCATGTGGGTGTGTGTATCAATACATGTTTCTTTTTTTTAACTTTCTCCTACCCTCCCCTCAAGCCAGCACTATGTCCCCAGCATGTTTTGGAACTTAGGTGTTTTAGGATGGATCGGAAATCCTGGAGAAAAAAACCCCAAACCTCAAAATTTTAAACTCTAAGCCTCCTGCCTGACATATTGTGCAAAATCAGAAAGAAAACATTACAAGCTTGGATCCCATTGTGTTTCATCCTGTCACTCCAGTTCTCCTTTACTGTCACAACACAAAGCTGGCAATTGCAGCAGCAGATTATGTGTAACACTGGGACACTTGCAGAGAGCCTACTAAGGCAGAAAAATAGATTTAGGTGTGTTCAGAAAGGAGTTCATTCTCTCAGAAACTGTAATAGTGGTTTCTGTTGAAGTCTGTATGGATCTCTGGCTTGAAGGAATTTTGTCATCCTTGGGGGCTTTTGTTTACACTGACCAAGGTGAAACAACACAAATACGAATACTGCACACACAACTGGAGTGAATTCACTGAAAGAAAATCATGTAGCAAAACCGTGTCCTTGCCTAGGACAGAGCTGTTAATGACAATCAGTACACACTACTGAAAGTACTCCAAGTAATTTCACTATTTTGTTTCAAAACTAGACTCAACTGCTTATAGTTCACTCAAGAAAAAATTAAAATTACCTTCTAGGGTAGCATGGATCAAGGACAAGACCCACTAGGCATGCACAAACTAGGAAGCTTTCCATAATTATGACACCACCCCTCCAAAAAACCACCAAACTAAAAACCCCCTCAACTTAAAATACGATGACACAATTTTTAAACATTCCAGACTTTCCCAGATTTTTTCCACTTCTTTTATTGAAAAGGAAAGATCTTACCATGTGACACCAGGTTTTAGGTTTTTTCAGCAAGTCTAGATCAATCACATTCTCAAGTCCATAGGTATATAACAAAGTCATAGGAATCAATGTTGACCTAAGTGCTTCAGCAGTGGAAAAAAACCCCCGACTTTTCTATCCTAAGATTCACAGCTGCTCCTTGTACCTAAGTTCTATCAATAAATTATTCACAGCTATATTTTTAAGGGGTTGCTTTAGTATTACTGCTTGAATCATATGGTTATATCTGAATTAGTGACAGAAAATTTTCCAGAACACAATTTTTTACTTTTTACTCAAACACAGATACAAAGTATTTGAAATAAACAGATTAAAAAACTCAAGGATGTTTTAAAAATGTTTTGACAATATTTTACTGAGGCACATGACTCTTTTAGCCACTGGATTTCAGACTCCTGGATTCCTACCTCTGAGAGTGACTTTCTGCCTCATCTAGGCATTTTATGATTTCATTTTTCAGCAGCTGACAGCCTCCCCTACCTTTAAAGTGAGAGTAGTACCTGTGAAAACATGAATACAAACAACTCCTTTCAAAGTTACAGAGTATTCATAAGACAGAAACCACCACTGCCCTGAGTTGTCACCTGTGCAAATGACAGTTAAAAGAATTCCCTGCTCTTTCTACATTTTTCCCAAATAAAGATTTCTTAACAGACACCAAACTGATTTTTTGATACAAAACTGCTCCTAATTGTAAAGACGATGAACTTTAACCATTTCTTCCTTCTTGCACAACCTCACTGAGAGTCCCTCTGAGCCTTAACGTATTTTTGTCCTCACAAATAAACATTGTCTTACATTAGGAAAAAATAATAAAGAATCTGCATTAATTAGCCATAATGTTCCTACATGACAAATGTCACTAGAGAGCAGATGAAATATCCATCCCACATTTATATTGCATTCGACACATACAAAGTTAAAGATAGTTCAGAACTGTATGTAAGACTGTTTTCAGCAGGAGTCTTTATAGGAAGACCACAAATCAGCTTTGTCTTAATGACTACTTGTTACACAACTGACTGAGCAAATCACAGGGATTTCAAAACAGCCTTGCAGAGCAGCACAGTTACATGGACAGAACCCAGGCCAATGTACAAAGTTGCACAAACCCAAGCAAGCCCCTCCAGTCCTTGGGAAGGACAAACAGGGTGTAAGGAAACCCAGCATGTCCTAAAAACAGTCACAGGCCTTCTGAGTATTGTATCTCTGACTGAGCCTTGCTGCAAGCCCCTGTTTCACAGAGTTTACCAGTGACAGCAGAGCCTTGGCAGGAGCATGGCAGACACCACTGGAGGCACCACACCTTTTCCTCCCCATGGCAGTCAAAGAGCAAAGTCCCCTTCAGCAGAAGGCTCTGTCCGAGCAGCACATTAACAGCAACAATTTGTTCAACTCACACCAGGTATCTGGGCAAGATGCTCTGCAATGTGTGCAGTCTCCTGAGGGGAATCAATCATCTAATCACTTTGGTTGGAAAAGACCTCCAAGATCCACCCATGCCCTACCACTGCCAGTTTTACTCTGAGCCACGTCCCTCAAAGCCAGTTCTCACCACTGGCCACCCCATTCATTGACTGCAGTTCTAGCTTAGTGTGAGCTTGGCCAATGCAAACACCCCAGTAGGTGTGGACATGACACAAACAGCACATTTCTGCAAAACCCCTGCTTGCTGGTATTTGGAGGAGTCAAGCAGCAGCAAGTTTGGCACATGCAGACGTTCATGTTTGTGCTGGAGTCCCCACAGTGCACACCACTGTACAGGCAGGGATGGGGCTTTTCCCCTCCCTTGTGAAGCATTAAATTACTTTTTACTTGTCTGCTCTACCAGACCTCCCCTATCAGACACCTCATCCAAGGACACTTTTCAAGTCATTTCAAAGCAACATTTCACTTAAACATAGCCCTTATCAAAGCATTTCAGGCTGCTTTGTACAAGACTACTGACAACCTCATATTTAAAATCATGAGCCTGGCCTCCAAGAGTTCAGGGTATTTCCATGAAATCCAGAAAACTGTCAAACTACAAATAAAACAGAGGGTGGGAGCTGTCTTCCTGTACATTACCTCAGGCCAACCGTGCATGAAATAAAAGTGTCCTTTGAGCAGAACTGAAATTCTCAGAGGCAGGCCCAGGACCTGAGATACCAGCTGAGATAACAACCACAAGGCTGCAGCAGTCCTGAGCACACCAACCCTCACCTCAAGGCAGTCCCTCTAGATGGGAGATAAAGGAAGCCTCAATGCCCCAGTTCTGCATCTTCAGGTACCCAGAACCGCCATGTGAACATCTTCACACAGGCTGCCAAAGCTCTTTCAACATGCAAACAAAACCAAAATGTAACAAAATCAAACAGCTGCAGTCTTTTTTACTTACAACTTGTACAATATTAATCCAATATTTAAGAACATTGCAAAGCTCAACACATTGCATTATGATTTAAAATCATCTGATGGACATTCTTATATCAGGAAAGGGAAAAGAATGGGTTTCTGTTTAAAACACACTTCAAGATAAAATGGTAAATTATTTTTCTTGTTATTATATCCTATCATATCTTCCAATAAAATCTGTTGGTTTTAATGTATCCATTCATCTTTTATGCTCTCACCGACCCTTTGGAGACAATCAATGAAATGGCTGACCAAAAGCAAACCTGTTCATGAGTTGTCTGTGAGTAGGATTTGATAGTAAAATTCTGCCAATGCAATGGAGAACAATTGGTCAGTAGGCAGGGTGCAAGGTGACCAAGTGTTTCCTCTCCTCCTGATCTTAGTCAAATAGGTTTTCTCCTCTTTAAATAAAGAGATCATCAAGACTGCTGTCAGTTCAAAAATTCAAAAACTCATTACCAGTTTAAACATCAGTCTTGACTGCTTGGTTCTCAGGAATAACCATGAACTAAAAAAGTGTTCAAGGTAAGTTCTTAAAAATAAGCAAAATATGCCTAATTAAAAACTACAGATAACAATTCTTCTAACACTCTTCTGTGAGTCAAGATTCTCTAAATTCGTACACTCATCAGTGAAAAGAGAGAACCACCTACAATTCATTCATGTGTTCAAAGCAGAGCAATACTTTTGCGTGGCCAAACAAAAATGCTACTTGTTTTTGCCCCTTGAAGCCAGTGCTGATGGTGTATGGCAGGCAATTTCTGGCAAATGGAAGTGCTCATGGAAATACAGCAGTACACATTAAGGATGCTCTTAAACCCATGTCAAACCAAATTTTTAGCTTCAGAGTTTTAACTGCCACATGAAGTGAATATTATTTTATCACAAAGTTCCCAACACCAATGAGAAGAGCACCTTGCTACTAAGTTTTTTTTCTGTACCACAGGCCAATAACTTTTACCAGTTCCTACTGTTCTGCTTCAAATAGTGCTTGGTCAGGTCTGTGATGATGATAATTTTAATGACAAACAGATACACAGGCATTTCAAATGTACAATGCTGATGGCAGTGGAGAGAGGCTGGCCAGGTTATAAAATTGGGATGAAAAAGGATGCAGGACAGTTACAAAGTAATTGGAACTGTCTATATAAATCCTCACCATATCCTTACCTGAGAGATGGCATTTTGACCAGCACAATCCCCTGATACAACATGAGAGGGCTTCTCTGCCAAGCTGGAGGAAACTGCTTGGGTGAAGGACACCATCGAGTGATTTATCAACCCCATTTGCTGTGACATCCAAGTCACTCTGGGACATCTCCGATCCAAATTTAGCCACAATAAAGCCCAGGCTAACATTTGAGAACAAGCAGGAATATCACACAAGGTGAGACACTTGCAAGTTACCAGCATTGTTTTTTTGTTTTGGTCCATTCCTTCTCTAACTGACAATCCACCTGGGCAATTGCACTTTACCAAGTCACTCCTGTGACTGCCTATGGGTAGAGATGTAATGTTTGCAAAGATGTGAGGAATTCAGTAAAAAAAAAAATGTACAAACAAACAAAAATACCCCAACAATGATGCTCAAGCAAATCCCAAAATACTAACATTTATCCCACACTAAAAAGCAGGCAACTCTACCATGGGTGTTCTCCTTGGTGTTATTGGGTTGGCTTTTTTGCAGTACTTCCCATCACCATCAGTGCCTAGATATCCTCAAAAACCAAACCCTATCTGCAGTTTACAGACAAAGAAACAGAAGCTAAGTAGTTACGTAACTACAAGTCATGTATTTATAAACTGGGCTGCCAGCCTTATAGCAGCAATCTTAATTTAAAAACTCCCCAAGCAAGAATTTTCTCACTGCATCTTTCACAATCAGCTCATGACTTCATCAAGATGACTGAGATACCACAAAATAAGCAATCTAACGTGTCTGAGGACCAGAATTTTAATGTGCATCTCATACTGCAACCCACACATATTTTAGAAATTAAATTTGGGCCTCTGTTGTAGAAGTAGCTCCTGTTAATGGTGTGCTAAGGTCACAGTATCATTTATGTGCTAGGATATCACAAAGAATACACAGCAAATAAATGTTTACTGAATGTTCTTCCAATCATCCTGTAGTGTAAAATACGTAATCCCACACTGACTATAGAGGATTCAGTGTTGTTTTGTAGATTTCTACAGGATTTAAAATGACAACTGTCCCATATGGTGGTTATTCCTCCCTGTAACCCCTTTCAAAATCACAAAGTACATTAGGCTGGCTAAATTCCTTGGTTCACCACAATGACTTTCATCTATTTAACATCTCGGATAAAACTGGCCCATTGTGCATCAACTGAAGCCAGCTTTGGGTATCAGGTTCCTACTATAACCGGATTACTTTAAGTTCATTTGAAAGGCCACCAATATTTTTAATAAGGAGCATATTTTCTTTGCTCTGCTTTTCTGCAAAGTATTTGTAAGGTAATATTTTTGATCTAGAAAGATTGATTCCTCACACATTACTTTATCAATCCCAACCGAATACTGTAGCTGCAAAGTGCTTGTACATTTGCCTTTCGGTATCCTTCTGAGGCTGTCTCCTATCACAGAAACTTTCTCTTTTTTTTTTTGCTATCAAAATATACCGAGGTCGAGTCTCAACTTCTCATTGCTTTGGTCTCCTGAGGAAAAGAAGTAAGATTCTATTATGTCGTCTTCAACAGCTGCGATGAATGAGGGGGAACCAGGGAGAGAGAAGGATTTGTGCTAGAAGCTCATGCAAAATTTGAGACTTGAATATAGCACAAGTAGCACTTCAACATTTCAGACTCCTTCAGAGCCGAGATCCCTGGAGAGTTGAGTTTAAATCACTAAACTTATTTCAGGAAAGTGGAGAACACTCTGGAGAAAAGTCTGTCGACTCCAGCAAAATTAATAAACTGGTTGCTCCTGATGTGAACTACATTTCTTGACAGGAGTTTGACAGATTTCTAATTCCCTCTTAGCTACTTGTGAATGCTGCACTTGTTGCTCCTTTTTAACAGTTATTTAATACTATGGCACAACAGAAGTAATAAGAATTGCTCAGTTTCACTCACCTTGCACTTTCAGTGCCAGTTATAAAAAGGAACACTATGACCTTTCTCAATGTCTGTCAAAAAGAGCAGCCTATTCTTTCCTGATTTCAAATGTTCATGTGCAGAAAAGGATGTAATCCCCATTGGGTGACTCTGTTTAAAGAAATCAGAATTAATAAATGGAAACAAATCTCAAATGAAAAGTCTGTAACATTATGCATTTTTTCTAAAGACAGGGACACTTGCCTCATATTTGCTGCAAATCCAAACAGAATTAGTGGCATTTATTTGTCACCTAACTACATTTACTTAGCATAACAACACTGAGTTTGGATGGACACCCACTTTTCAGGGGTTTTCTCATCTCATTCTTATTAAACAGTATCACTGGTTTTGCTGCTGTGTGTTTAGGGTGCTGACAGTTTTGTGGTGCTCACTGCACTGCTGTCATGGCTGCTGATGCACAGGAGAGTCAAAAGCTGTCCCTGTGCTCAGGGACTACTGGGAAAGCTTAACTCCTTTACAGAGATAATTATGCTGCAGAGTTCAAATGCACCTCACAGTATACGTTCTAAGAAACAGAATTAGGTGTTAATATGCCCTTGACCTAAAGTATGTTTTAGAATTTTTGTAATAAAAGTGCCTATGAGATACGTGAATTACTCTGAATCAAGCCATAAAACAAGTTAGAATGGAGTGGATGCTCTTTTTACCACACATACTAAAGGGGTATTTCCCATCTTGGGAAGGTCCTAAGAAGATAAGCCAAATCAATGTCCCCAGAATGACACAGTCACTTCACAGCACACAGGCCCTTTTTGTTACTGTAAGGTAAAGTTTTATTTACTGTAACTATAGGATTGGAGAGCACTAATATCACCCTGATATACCTTTCACTTACATTAGGGCTCTGGTATGTCTGTAATTGTATGGCAAGGTTAATGGTTGTGCTTCCCAGGATCCTGGACCTAGGAGCACCTTGCCATTAAGTAGGAAAAATCTTCCATGAGAAAATGAAGCTTTTCTATGAAGCTCTACTCAGAAGCAGGGAAATGCCTGCTGTGGATAGAGAAGGGAAGAAAAGGTCACATTATGTTAAGAAGTGTCCTAAAAGACTGCACAGAGACATGTGCTGTACACAAAGCCGGTGATCAAAGAACAGCTACCATCGTCTGGAACTTGGGACTCAGCACTTGTTACTCCTGCGTGCTGGCAGCTCTGCTAATAGGGAAATGTGCTCCTGGTGACTGTGTATGGCAGCAAAACTGTGTGTTCCACTGCTACAGAACTGCCTTGTCCAACTGCAGTGCACCCAGGCTTCACCAGCACATCTGGGCCATGGGATCTGCAAGGCAGCCCCACTGCCTACCAACTTTCAGATGATCTGGCCAAGTCAGTCTTGCCTGTTTGTTCCTTCAGATTTGGAAGGGTTCTTGTCTTTTATACATTACACTCAAAAGACAGCAGAGTACCTCAAACAATTATTTACCACTTTCAATAAGCACATCAACTTGGCACTGAAAGAAGGAAGTTAATTAAAAGCCTCAAGTAAAAATTCTCCTTCCAGCACACGTCTCAGACTGACTTTAGCCTTTTTTTCCCCTCTGTGCCCAGAGGTCAGGGAAGCCATGGGTGTCCTGTATCTCTGTACACACCAGGCTGTGGGAAGGAAGCCTTGGTGTGGCTGCAGTGAGTGACACAGCAGGGCCAAGCCTGCCAGGCTGTGGCTCCAGGGTGAGGCTGGAGCAGGAGGCACTGAGGCTTCAGGGACTGCACTCACACTCCAGGTTTGCCATCACTTGGCTGCAACCATTGCACAAATTTGCATCATTCCTACATATTGCAATCTCCTACCATCAAACAGCTTAATTCGGCCTGCTTCTTCTCTCTTTGCCTTATCAGTCCTTATGATAATGTTTTTAAGATAGGTCCTGATTCTTGATATGTTTGGATCAATTTTATTCGTTTGTGCTTCTTAACACCTACAAAATATTCTGTGGAGCTCAAAATCACTGGGGAAAGTCACGATGAAAAGATTTTATTTTGAGAAAACAGGGAAATTTTGTTAAAATAGATTATTTTTCAATCTATTCTGTACTTCATATCACTGTTCACAACACCTAAACTGTAACTATCTCTAACCACATTTAGCCAGCAAAATTCCTTAAACCTTGAAGACAAGGATTCCCTCAGGAATACAGCAAGAGCTTTTACAAATGTTTGGAAGCAATATGAAGCTGTGTACCAGTAAAAAAACAAAACAAAACAAAACAACACAAAACAAACCCATGAAACTAGCCAAATAATCCACATTATTTATTCTCAGGGCTCCAGGGAAATTAAACAAGGGTGGGGGAAAAAGGCATAACCTGAGTCCTTTACATACACAGCTCAAATTTACCAGTATTAGCAACTGAAGCTCAAGACAAGAAAATTGAGCACTGGTCTGTAAATTCATTCTAATGACATCACTGCCAGGATTATCCTTTTGGGGATGGCTTGTGTAGGGGGTTGGGAGGAGAAGGCAAGGGATTGAGCAAGGGAGATTTGATTATGTTTGAGCTATTTCGATTCGAAGATGCTCTTAACTGACAAAATAGAAAGCGTCTTATCTGAGAAGGGATTTTGCTCAGCTGCTTTAAAAATCCTCTATACATACTGAAAGTCAGCACATTCCCTGGAGGATCAATTGGCTTGACAAACTCTAGACATCCTCTACACCATCTTAGGGGGAAAAAAAAGTATTTCCATATAAAAAATTTCTCCAGGCAAAAGCATGACATGCAAAGGGCTGTCCTGGGGCAATTAAAAAATAACTTCTCCTAAGTAAATTTAGTGCTTGCAAAAGTTGCTGCAGTGACAACATTTGCTACCAAAGGGCTCTCTTTAATCCAACAAGCTGCAGCAGGGCAAATGTCTCCCCTGCCACTGCTCTCACAGCAGCATGAACGAGATCTAAAGGTGGGGTGAGAGCTCTTCAGGCTCATTCATCAAGAAAACTGACTTCTAACACACAAGCTGTCTCACTGGTTTAAAGAAAACTCTCATCCAAACATTTCAAGAGCTTAAATGACTTCCTACATCTTAAACAGTGAAGTGTTGGTCTCTCTGAAGGGGCCAGGGCGACTGCCAGCTGTAGTCAACAAAAGCCTTGAATGCAGCTGGTACACGGCCAGTGAGAAAAAGACATCTGCCTCAGATTTCCTGCATTTCCTGCACTAAAACAGAGTTTATCTAAGATATTACCAAACAGTAAGCAACTTCAACAAAGCTGTTCCTTTTATTCTTAAAAAGACAAAAGAGAGGAGGGGTGTAATTTAATAAAAAAAGTCTTCAGTTTTAAAAATCTGAAATGAGAGATGATTATCCTTATAGGTGGGTTTATGATTGTTTGGAGAATACAGAAAATTTAGCAACTAACTATTTCAGAACACTAAAACGTAGCAACACGAGAGCTGTACTGGCTGCAATGTGATCCCTAGCTGGAGATCAAGGCCAAGGCTGCCAGTTCACAGCCAGCAGGATCCCCTGGCAGCTCTCAGTTAGGCCATCACTGGGTAACTGAGCACTGCCCATTGCCAGGCTGGATCTGAACACCACAGCCTGGAAATCAGTCATGCTCCTGTGCCTCAGCTAACCCAGAGCTGCTGCAGCTGGGCCATAAAGAAAGGAAGTGCAACTTAGTTTAAGCTTAGGTACCTAATTGAGGTGCCTGGAGCTCCTATAACCTGCAGATAGAAAGTGTGAATGACACCTCTGTACATCAACTACTCGATAATAGGTGAAGATTCACTTTCCATTATCTCTTCCTGAGCAAACTGAAGTCACCACTACAGTGCACACTTCCTACAACAAATCCAGCATTCCCCCTTCTTTTACACCTGGCTGCTGTCAGAATTGGCATCAACTAATGAAACAGCTGTTGGGGGGTTTTAACTGTTTTCAAAGAGGACTTCACAGTTGAGGGATTCTGAGATTCTGTGGGTCCACCACACACTCCACATGCCAAAAGCCCACCCATTGACGGCAACATGGCCAGTATGGGATGAAGCACAGCACACCCCGACCTGCTGGCTCAGAACTGTGTGATTTGGCATGTGCCTTAAGGCAGACAGCATGGTTTATCATGCTCACTTTTGATATAATACAGCTTGCTACAACACTTTAGGTAAATACCTCCACCAGTTAATACGTGAAATAAACTGATCAAGAAAAATAAAAGTAGGATGAGCTACCCTAAACAGAAATTAATCACTCATGCTCACTATAGTTATATCAAGGTATGCATTAAAAAGTGATGGAATGTCTCCAAGTGACTCTTGTGTTCTACAGTCTTAAATACAAAGTTTGCTACCTTAGAAATTATTTTTAAAGAAATATTAATACAGTTCTATCTCACCACAGTGCAGTAAACTGGACAGACTTAGTTCAGGATTCTCTCATGTCCAAATATTTATGTTAACCCAAGTGTCCCCAGGAAAATGTGCATTGAGTGTTCTATCAATACTTGATGAGTTAAGGTATTTTTGTTTTCTTATATCTCCAAATTGCGTCCATCAAAGAATAAGAAGCTTAGAGAACCTCCTGCCTAAGACACCTCACATAAAAATAACACATTACCCGCTTACATCAGTAGCACTGCACAGATGCAACCAGGCATTGAAACACTTGAAACAAAAGGTAAGAAAAGGACACAGGAGAGACAACTAAAAAGACCCCCCAAAAAGTAAGTTGGGAGAACTTCGAAAGCACAAATCCACTACCAATTAAAAAAGAACACTGGATCAATTCTCCAAGTAGCTCCGGTGATACTTCCAAAAAGGAATTTGATGTTTCAGTGTTCACTTTCACTCGAGCATCCCCACATGCAGCTCAATCCATATGTATGCATAGCTGGATGGGTATTTTCCCACACAATTTGGTCAGGGCATCCAAGGCCCGGATTTTGATGTGTCCATGAGCCAGGCATTCAATTTCTGGTCTCCATCTGCACTACAGGGGTAACGATGCATCACAGGGATTGTATTGGTGAGGACACACACAATCAAGCTTGAAAGGTGCTAATACATCCCAGAAAACTCATATAAACATATTCTGATAGGTTTCTAACTAGCAGCATCATGGCACAACATTCAGCTGACAGATACACAACAACAGTAGTGGCCAGTTGGTTTAAATTAGTAATTTCTATCCATTGTTGGTTTGTTTGTGGGGTTTTTTCCATTTTCCCCTCAAACTTCTGGCAAACATAATGAAAAAGGATGACATGGCAAAGTGGAATTCCGAAAAAACCCTTCAAAAACAGACAAGATCTATATTTAATTTTTTGTAACCTGAATTGCCATGTTCAGCATGGGTCAGACAAGGAATTTGTTAATATTTGGAAAGAGCCTCTTTTGGACGCACTGAAAATGAGCTGTATTCATTACTAAAAGTCATACATGAGTTGTATAAATATTTACTGAGCTGAAAGAACATGTTGGCCAATGTTTTCCACAAATCAGTGGAAGGGAGTCTCTAATTAATGAAAGCAAAGCTGTAGGGTTTACTAGGCACTTAGGGCCAGTTCTGGAAGCTGAACACAAATGCCATAGTTCAAACACTGCAGTCTATTAAGTCCTAGTGCTCTCTTGCTCTCGGCTGACTGCTCACAAAGTGTGAAGAGGATTAAGGTGGATGGGATCACTGCCAGCTTGAAGTTGTTAAATGACTGCATTAGGAAAAAAGCTCCATAATTCACTGTTGCTGAATATTTTTCCTACAAAATTCTCAGCCTCTGGAAAGATAAACAGGCAAGGGGAAAGGGTTTGGATGGGGGTTTTCTTGGGGAAGTTAAAGTGCATTTACTGTACTGACAACAGCAGGATCATAACCACCTGACCCACTGAATACAAGTAATAACTGGGAGTAAAAAGCAGTAATTAATGACCAAGTCTTTGTGCATTCCATCAAGTACAAACAGCTGTTATAAACATCTTAATTGAAAGAGCTGCTGGATAGGGAATTACAACACTGTAAAATGCTTCTACCTCTTGCTGCTCCACAGAACCGGAACATATCAAGGCTTTAAATTTTCAAACACAGCTTTCGTGCTCTTTGGTCCACAGAAAAATCTCTGAAAAACCAGCTTGCTAAGAGATTCTTCTAGCACAGCCTCCTACCTTCCTTTCTGTCTGGAATGCTTCTATGCACTGAACAGATATCACTCTGCTTATCAAAGTTTTTAATAATATATTCTAATTGTTTAATCGCTACATAACTTAACCTCATTCAAGGACATACTATTGCTCATTATACCCAGCATGTAAGCAAATCTTCTTGCTAAATTGTCACATCTTCAGAAAAACTGGGCAGACCTCAAGGCTCGCCCAAGTTTTTCTTATGGGTAAAAGAGTCACCATAAGAAAGGGCTGAAATTTTTGAAATTCAGAAAGACAGATCATTTCTCATACCTAGAGTGTAGTCAGAGAAAAGGTAGAGGAGACCGACTCTTCAGTTATAGTAACAAGTTATTATCAAATGAAAGAAGACTTTTGTGCATGCCAAAACCTTCTCAAAAGGGCAGTCCACAGGTGTCTGCTCATCACTCACAACATTTTCGAGATGAACAGATCCTACCACTGCTGCCTCCTCTATTAAGAAAAGTCACTTTATTTGCCACACCATATTTGAACATTTGGGGTTTTTTATTGCCTCCTCTTGCCAGTAAAGAATGACTAATAACTGTAATTTGTAATTTCCCAGCTTTTGTGGTTTCTGTGTCAAGCAGTGTTCCTTATCTTTTGTAAGTTTCAATTTGGGGAAAATTGTCTTGTATACCATTTTCCCCCCATTTTATGTCATATTAAAACCTTCTGAGTCCTGACTGCAGCATAGGTGACCAACACACCACCCAACACAGTGATTGAGCTTTTCTGTTTTGATAAGGCTGCAAACAGCACAGGTACCAGAAGCATTATCTGCCTGTGTTGGTCAAGCAAAGTATGCTGGAATCAATCTGTCCTTCGAATTTGAGACTGAACCACAAGGACAGGTACCAAAACCAGGAAACACCACTTTCCCCCCGACCCTGAGAAAGGCTTTTCTCTTCAAAAGCACACACTGTGGTGTCCCTGCCAAAAGGGACACTTCGCATTAATCTTCTCTCTTGGCAGACACTAATTCCTTCTTTTAGATGCACAACAAGCAGCTGACTCAGGCCTTTGAAGACCTTGATCCTCACCTCCCTCCCAAGCTGTGACTCAGCTCCTTTGCTGCACAATCCCTGGAAAACAGGTGGGGACAGCACAGGTCACAAAGAAACTCTGGGCCTATCCTCCCCTCACTTCATGTCTTCTTCAGATGTCACTGAAGACAAGGC
Source organism: Drymodes brunneopygia (assembly GCA_013400955.1). Taxonomy (NCBI): domain Eukaryota; kingdom Metazoa; phylum Chordata; class Aves; order Passeriformes; family Petroicidae; genus Drymodes; species Drymodes brunneopygia. Next base: position 445,023 of record VZTZ01017966.1, read on the forward strand.
AATCTGTTTTATACAAAATACTGATAGTTCTTTTGATCTACATCTTTGAAGATGAACAACCATACATGCGTTCCCTCACAATGCTCCTCAAGCCTTACTAAGCTCCACTACAAACTGCTTATTTAACAACAAACTAGAAAGCACAAAAAATCGTCTGAGTTATACCAGCTTACTAGGAAGGAAATTAAAAGCACAGATTTTAAGGAATGTGGGCAAATCACCAATGCATTTTCTTAACTCATTCACATCTAGAACACGGGAGCTTAGCCTTTAGTGCTGGCAGATTTGCACAACCTGCAGCATCTGAGACCAAGAGAGCCGCTATTGATTCACAACCTTGAGGGAAAGTGAAACATTATTTATTTTGTTTAACACAGAATAAAAAGAAGAAAGTCTTAAAATGATAGGAATATCTACTGCTTCCCCAAAAATGCAGAATTTAAGCAGTCTTTTGTCTCCTTACTTCTTCTTGATCTTTGGCTGAAGGTGTTTTTTAGAAGCAGGAAAAATAGAAATGGCAATCACTCATTTTGGAATCAAGTAGAGAAGGCAGTAAAGCAAGGCAAGGGCACGCTGGTCCCAAGAAGCCAAGCTGTGAGCTGTGCACACACAGCTGTTTCATCTCGAGAGCACGCTGCCAGTGTATTCCAGGAACGACGCGCCGTCTGCTTCTTTTCCTTCTTTCGCTTTCACAAGCATAATACAAACCAACTGAAAGTACCACTCCACTCTGACACAGAACCAGAGAGAGGAGAGGAGGAGGGATGAAACTAAAGTTGGACTGTACAAAAAGAGTGCTCCAGAACTCCCTAGCTCAGCTCTCTCTAACTGGGATGTGCCAACAGAAAGGTTTAGAGTCTACTGGTGCCATGGCCAAGCCACTCATTTTCAGCACTGCCCAGATCTCAGCAGAGATGCAGCACTGGAAAACTTCCCAGCAGTCTTCCTACCTAAGCTTCCAGGTCTGGCAGCCTGAAAAACCAGTCTTTTCATTCTAAAATACTTCAAAGTGGGTACAGACACCCAAGAACATTTTAAGCATGGAAGCCAATGACTTACAGCAAATATATATTGCCCATGTGACACAAATATTCTACTGGTATGAAAGTTCTAGTTTAAAAAAAAGGAAGAAATTTCTTCCTCAAAAAAAAAGGTATCAAATACCACAAAGCACAGTAAGGTACACTTAGTCTCATTCAGAAAAGTATTAATTTTACCTGATAAGACTTAAAAACACCATCATTATCTTTTTCCACATGAAAGAGTAACTCTGTACTCTTTGGCTAGGATTGCTTTCTTTAGTAGTATTTAACACCAACACCTCAAGTAATACTACTTTTGTACAGAATTTTTTCAAGAATTTGCTGCTGGCTTTCCTTCTTCAGATGACCTTATATGAGCTCCTTCACACTAGCATAAAACAGGTAATGATGACATTCTTGCACCTAGCTCTCTGAACAAAAATACAACTGGTGGTCCCTAACTGGATTGTCATTTCTCCTCTCCTGGCCCCACATTCATGTCTAATAACATGTGGCTTTCCAAGTATCTGCTTGGTAATTACCTTCAATGAAAAGCAGACCACAGACCCTGAAAACCATGAAACATTACAGTAATCCTACCTCAGGAAACAAAACAATCACTTCTCCCTTTCATCATCAAGCTCTTTTCCAGGTATCCATGAGGTACGGCAGACTCAATTCCATGCTAACATTCGCACCTGCCTAATCAAAGCCAGCACTGCAGAAGGTGATGGAGCAATCAGGCTTTATTTACTGCTACTTGACTGTGTTTTCACATCTAAAGGTGTTTGCGTCTCACTTTTTAAAACTGAAGTGGTTAAAGAAATTTCAGACCAATATTTATACAAGCTAACACAGAGTAGAAAACTTTGTCTTCTTAAAAGTTTTGTGATTCCCTTCATCCTCTACCTGCACTAATGAATCTGGTTTCATGCCACCAGATTAGCATCACTGCACTGAAATGCCACCTGTGTGACCCTTAAATGAATCTGTTTGGCCAAACAACTGCACTGAAACACCAATGGAGAACCTGCCTGTATAGGAAGACTGCATCAAAGTGTTTCAGTGAAAGTCTTATTAGAGTCTTTTCTATAGAGTCTAAATATTTCATCTGTTTACAACTCTCCCATCAGCTGTAACATCCCATCCGGGATGCACTGAGAACTGGTGTCATTCCAGTTGACTTGCATTACTGGCAGAGTGAAAAACAATGACCTTTCCATTTAAACATTAAAATGCTGAACATCCTAAAGAGAAAACTTAATGATGTTTTAAGTCTTATCTTTTTAGCCGTGCAAAGAGACTGAACTGAAAGATATGCACATGATGCTTTTGTTCAAGAGACTGCCTAGAGGAAGGGATGTAGTCTGAGAAGGAAGGAACCTGGATTTCAACAATTCTCATGCAAACCCCAAATACAGACAAGAAATCATCAATACTGGTTACAGACAGGGCAAATGTATAGAGAGCTCATAGTGCTTTCCTTGCTTATGAATTCAGATTTGCAAAGGAAAGTTATGACCATTGGTTGGCCAAGTGGAAACAAGACCTCACTTTACTTGCACAAGTGAAGTACAGGTTTATTCAAGCTTGGAAAATCAGACAATGTGTAGAGCATAACAATATCTCAAACTACCAGAGACCTGGCCCTTGCCTGAAATGGACAAGAATTTATAAACAGAGGTGCATGTCTCTTTGTTAGACTTAAGTAAAGGATATTAAACCAAAACAAGCAAGAATATGTCTTTAGTTTCATTAGTAACCAGCACTCTGTATTTTGAGGTGCCCCTTGCATTGGTTTTATAGTATATACCAAACAATATTAACTGAAAGGCACCTCAGGAAAACAACATCTGATTGCCCAAGTACAAACAGTGTTCCTTCCCAGCAGAGTGAACCTCCACAAAAAATTTAGCCCCAAGAAAAACATACAAAATAGGGATATTTATTGAGCAGCAAAATATTAGTTATTACTCCACCTGCAGGAAACATAAAAAGGAAATAACCCTTGTTTTTTCATGGCATCAAAAATGGACTGAAGTGTTAGATCTGGCTGTCCTCTTAAGGATACCAAAGAAGTGAGAAACGTTCCTTCTGAAAAACAACCTCAGCCTATTGCTTTTAAAGGTAATAATAATAAGAAAGAATACTCCACAAATCCTATTAAAGGATAATTGACAATAGTCTTTTACATTAAACTCTAATGCTCACAGTCAGACCACTGAAGCAGCCTTGGAAATATCAAAGATCCACTAGATCTTGTCTTGCCAAGATGTAAAATACACCCCAAGGAAGTTCTCCTCTCCCTCTGCTCATTCTCATGCAGAACAGTTCCTGACATATCCTTGGAGACTGCTTTGGGACAGGCAAGAAGCTGCACTACATAAAAACTCCAGGGATTCCAGCAAGTCCCTCTATGGTTCCTAGAGCTCTCACAGAAAAGAATTTCCTAGTGCTTGGTAAGCAAGAGGTTAATAGCCTATATAAAAAACACCTCTAACAAAAATGTTATTCCAATTGTATTACATTTAGGAGCCCTGAGGGTCATGGGGTAGATAATCAAAAAGGACAAGGAGGAAATTAAAAAAGGGAAGAAGGCAATCAAAAAGGGCATTTAGAAGGACCCATAATCCTCCATAGGAAGAATACTAATTATACTACTGCATCATCTTATAATTAACCCTGATCTAAATTTTTTTTTATTTTAGCTGTAATAACTTTCACATGTACAATGATTTGATTGCTAATTCTTGCCAGTTGTTCTTCAACAGCTATTTTAGGGTTTGTAGCTACTTTTTACATAGCAGTTTAACCCTCATTTATAAAAACATAAGACAAAATATTTAGCTAGTTGAATTTTTTGTCATCAGTCATTCCAATTAGCCCACTGATTTCCTTTTATTCTGACAGTGCTGGCTGGTACACTCCTTTTCTTTCCCCAAAAGTCTCTTCTATTTAGGAGTGAAATTAATCCCCAATATAAATCAGTGTGTTGCACCAACTTCACCAGGACAAAGCTGGCTGTACATCTTTGTGATGACTTCCACCTGCATTTCATATTTCATTTAATAAATGTGGGATATCACTGTAGCCAGCAAACTAAATTCTCAACATACCTTCATTCCATAGCAGACCCCTGCTTGGGCTCACCTACATTCTTGGGTGACTGGGCACACATTGCTATGGTATTTCCAATGACTTAGAAACAAGTCTGAGCTCTTGCCAAGCTGTAGAAAAGAAGGAAGGCCTAGGAGAAGGTGCTCTCCCCTGGATGAAGGCTTTTCATTTATGTATGAAGCCAACATTAAATCCCAAACTAACCTGAGATGCAGTGATTGACATATGAGTTGACACATGCAGTGATTTCACAAGAAAATCTGGCAGCGAAAATGTTTAAAAAGTGGACTTTACAACCAGTCTGGAAGACTGAAAAGATCCAGAAAACAGCCTGTCTAATGACTGCCCTCAAAGGAAGGACTCTACAGACATCACGTTTCACACATCTAGCCACACATCCCCTCTGCAGATAAAGAAGCAGATGTGCTCCTGCTTCAATTCAGATGTATGAACAAGGGCACATAGCACCAGAAATTTCTTCTAACTGATTTTGTGTAGCATGATATGAAGTTATCCTCTAATGTTCCATACATTCTTCGTGCATCTATAAGGTGCCTTGGTAATTAGTTCTTAATGGTCACTAGATTCTCAGCTAATGAACATTTGGAGGGCAGTATTCCCAAGCCAGGGCCAGTCTAAGGATGGCAGTCTCTAAGGCTTCCTGCACAGGCTGTGCTGTGGGAGCAGGCATGTTTTCTTATCATATTTTTAAAAACACCTTACTACAGAAAGACAGGGCCTGAGGGTTTTGGCTCACATGGTTTATGAAACATCAGCTTCACAGAAATCTGGAGACTGTACTGTGCAGTCAGCAGAATGTGCTCTCTGGAAAAACATATTACTCCTCTGGAGGAAACTGAACAACAGTAAAAACTAAAAGGCAATCCCTGTGATTAACACTGATTTTCTGCTGGTGAATCAAAGAAGGTATTATTTTCAAAGCAAGAATTAAACCCTGATTAAAGGGCAGACCCCAAACTTCAGTTCTGCACCAAGAAATGTTGTCTAGGCACGGTAATAGTTTGCAGAGAGCAAATAATGCAAGAAGTTCTTCCCATATCAGTCAAAACATCTGCATAAGAATTCAGGAAAAAGGAATGATACCTCCCTGGAAAATGAGTAAGAATAGAACATCCTAGAGTATGAGTAGGCCTGTCTGAAAATCTCAACCCTTTGTTGCTCCTTTGAAACCCTATCTTAACCTAAATGCACATTCTCAATCAATATTTTAACAATACCAAAGTCACATCACCCTGAGGCATTCAATATATTCTCCTATTCCTATTATTTTCCATGTGATAATATTTAACATAGTCACTGAATAATTTGAATTGCTAGCTGTACTCCTCAGATAATCCTAAAAACTGAACTTGAAGGCAAGTGTAAGCTTCTGTTGCAGCCTACACCATCAGGCAGCTGAAACTGAAGTTATGGAATTAGGGAGTAATTATTATTTAATGTAGCATCTCCTCTGATTCAGAAATATTGGCTGCAGCTGCAGTGATTTTGTCACAGGAAATTGTCACACTAGTCAGTGTGTTATCTTTTTGCTGGCTTATCTCACAAGGTAGTAATAGAGCCAGCAGTGAGATGAAGCACAGAATTACCTCATTAATGACCTATCATTCCTAATTCCTTCTTTTCATATTCAAACAAAGAACTGAGAGCAAACACATGAAACAGCTAACATTTGGAAACATCAGGAAATGGCAAAAATGGCCACGTTGTGAATGAAAGTCAGCTCTGAATGGTGAACAAGCACACCCTGTTATGCCCACTCAGGCTGTGCATTCACAGAATGCAACTGATGATATTCAAAGTTTTCTTTGTTAGAAGTTGTGCAGTTATTACCACTTTTGCCCTGGGTGCCTGAAGGTGGTGCCTGCTGAAGCACCTGCATACTCAGCAGTCACAGTAAGTAGCAAGGAATTTTCTGCCTCTATGGTTAAACAGAACCCTCTTGTCTCGCCAGAAGCCTGACATGGAAACATTTTTCTGTGACTGACAGAAGCAAATAAAGGATTAATTCACCTGCTTTCAACTATTGCTTTTATGAATATAACAAGAATACCTAGAAAGGGTAATTGCCACTGAGAAAGACTACCTGCTATTGATTTTTTTTTAACCACAGCTAGCAAAAGATACCTCCATTATAAAGCACAGGTATTGATTGCAGTTAGAGAACTTAAAAAATATAAATACATTTGGCAATAACTAGAAATTAACAATGTCAAAAGACCAATCTGCATAAGACATGAAACTTAAAGTGATTATCAGACTTTTTTTGGAGTGCATGTAAAATAATTGCTGGCTGAATTAAATGGCTCCCCTTTTAGAAAAGAATCATATTGAATCCACTGTGCAAGTTCCGCCATAAGGACTGGGGCTGACTGATATGAAAAGAAGTAGTCCTTGTTGGAATGTTCTTAAACATTAAAGAGCATTTTGGTGTGTGCACACCTTCTTGAAACTACTGCTGCTGGGCTGCCCTGTGGTGCTACAATAACACAGCAACAGGGCAGGCTCCTGCCCAGGGTACATTTGTTTTCAAAGGTATGCAGTTATGTATTTTCTGGTTTGAGGCAAAAAGATTTCATGATGTGGCTCAGAGAGCCAGGAATCATCTGAGAAATAAGCTTAAAGTACCAGTTAGCTAAATACAGGCTAAATTTATGCTAAGGAATAAAGGATGAAAGGCAACTCAACAGTGACAAATGTTAGCCTGGAAATCAGGGGTGGGAGATTTGTGTGTTAAATTTTTGTCTTCCTCCACATGGAACTCCTTTTCTACTTCTTCTCCAAGAACCAGGCATGGAGGGAGCCCCACCTCCAGGAACTATTGAGGTGGGACACTGATCTTTGCAGACACTACAGCATCTCCCTGCTGGGTTTTCTGCAGCTTTCAGCATATACTGAATGCTGATGGCAGCTAGAACCTGATTCTTCTCTCACTCATTTGTTAAAGAAGCAGGCTCCCAACTCCCACCTGTGCAGCATAAAACAACAAAGGGAGGCAATAATTTTAACACTCTAATTCAAATAAAACTGAACAGAATACAGATGAAACATTTCTTGACATAAATTTGTCCCTGCTGAATTGCAAAAGCGTTCTGCAAACAATAGATATGTTATTCTAAGGGAAAAAAAAAAGCAATCTCATTTAAAATGTTAGGCAACCTAAGCATAGGCCCACTACATCTCCCCTAGCTTTGTTACTGGTTATCCAAAGCCAAGCCAGCCCGTTACCTGGATTACTGACAGGCTGACAATGGAATTACGCCTGGTGTAAAGCTGCTTTGCAATCAAATTTAACCTCCGAGGTTTGTGGGGATTTTTAACCACTGAACTACAGTTCACCTACTTTTTGCACGGCAAACACACCTACCGTTCTCAGAATTTCAGTTTATCAAAGTTGTCCTGAAGTTGTCAAAGGGACAAAAAAACCAAAGAAACCACATAAGATATTCCCCCCAGCTCAGTGCAAGAGTATCAAAGCTCAGAGGATCTGTGCATTCTCCTGAGATGGCTCTGTTCCTCCCTTCTCTCAGCATTCTCACACCAAGAGAGATAAGAGCCCAGATAAGACTCTCCATTGATTTGAAGACCCCCACCCTGTGTATGAACTCAGAAATGCTGTCTTGGGTACTGTGCACTCAAAATATGGGCCTGGGAAAATGCAGGCTTTGTTACTAGAGCTGAAACACTTTTCTTGTTTAGAAAAAGCTCTGAGCTCACACAAATGACACTGAAAGGCAGAGCAGGCTACACAGATTTACATTTCATTGGCAATCCTGTGACATAACTTGAAAATTGGCAAGGGAGAAAGACAGGCAGGAAGAGAGAAAGATACTAATTGGTGAATATTCCAAAGAAAGTTAAGTGAGATTAGCAGTAATTGACACCCTGCTCTCTAACTAGGTTGCTCTGTCTAAAAGACACTCAAGGCAGATAAGGACATTTGGATAACTAGGGAAATACTCACACATGATGGATCTGCAGAGCCTATAAACAGGCAAGCTACAGGCACTCCAAGCCTTTGATGCAGTTGCCTTGAGAGCAACTGCTCTCCCATAAACACCTTTTTTTTCCAGTGTGCTACCTGCAGGTGGCTAAACTATTTTCATGCATTTCCAATTGCAGCTGATTTTCTTCTGATTCTGCCGTAATTGGCTCATTTGCTTTCAGAAATGCTTTCAGACCTGACTTTAGCATCAGGGACTTCTAAGTAGCATTGCAAGAGTGGAGGAAGAGAGCCATTAATGTCACCAGGTGTGCTCTGCAGCCACTCTGTTTACAGAAGTGTGACCTATAAACAACTGACATTCATTGAAATCTCTCTGGATAGGAGAAATAGAATTTTAGTTACAGTCTCTGTAATATGCAAAATAGACCTGAGTGAACTGCTCATAGAGAAAAATCTTTATGGCAATTTCTCCCTTTTTCCTAGTTATGAATAGGCTTTGGCTTTCATGAATTCACTTGTGATTTAAAGGAGTTTGACCTTTTGAGAAGAAAAGGTAACTTAGCAAACCATTGCCATTCCAGTCAGGATCCAGTCTCTGAGATCACAGCCATGTACTTGATTATTTAACCAAGGGAGATGGTCCTGCTCCCTGATCCTGACAAGTATGTTTGGAATAAAAAAAGAATGCTGAAGGATGGATTAAAGACTTTTATAAAATGACTGAAACTCAACTACTGGAAAAGACTGAGCTCATTCTAATCCACACCAGAGCCAGTTTTGAAGTGAATGCAGAGGGTGCATGATCTCCTGTACTCAGGGGATTGCCAATCTCCTCAAATGTGAGCACTTGCCTTGCCAAATTCTGGCTTTGGGTGGTGTGCTGCTTGTCTCACCAGGAGGATATTTAGCAATTTGGGAGTGAGCCTCAAGCCTGCTAGGGCTGCTTGTAAAATACACTCCATATCCTCTTACCCATAATGTTTAGTGCAAACAGGAAACCCACTAGAGCTAAGTTTGGGACCAAGGCTTCTTAATTGTGTCTTGTACTTCCTTTTCACCAACTTCTCAATCTCTTATTGAATATGGATGAGAATAGAAAAGAGTAAAAATGTTTCAGGGATTTGTTGGAAAAAGAATTGGAAAAAAAACCCCAAACTACTTCCTGACAAAAATAATTGTAAAACCCTGTGCTTTTCAAAATAATGTAAGAAGTAATTTCATCTGAACAGTATGTTTCAATGTTCCTCACTTGCACTACGGTTCTGAAACAAGGCCAGTGATTCCTGTTTCTCAAAGCTTTTACTGTGAGTGAAAAATGAACATGAGCTACTGGGAGCAGAGCCCTCTCCAAGAGGCAGAATGACAGCAGCTGAACCTCTACCCCTTGAGCTTCAACACAAACACAGGAAGTCAAGGTTTGGCCCTTCTCTCCCACACAGCCTCATGTGACAGAAAGACTGCGTACGAAATCATCCTGCAGGACTTGCACTGATCAACCTGGCACTGCACGTGCTCAGCTATTCAAGAGAAATCCCACTGTGATGCAATTCTTCACTTGCAAAGTCTGTGCTCTCTTTGGTTGCCCAATCTCAAGTCATCTTCTGTTCACCATGTGTTTTATTAAAAGTTAGCCATGAGAACGTATCTGCAACAGCTATAATGAGCAAGATTATTTCCCCATGCCCTTTGTTGCTTTAGAGCACCCATTTCATAATAATTTCCAAAAATGGGTATACATGTAAGGTCTATAGCATTTTCCATTGATCAGGTTATGAGATTTTCACATATTTGGGTACAGAGAAATTAGCTGTCATATATTCAAGCTCATGATCTCTACCTGACTGTCTCCTTTCAGTGTTTTTGCCTCCAGTTATACTGCATTGACAGAAGGTATATTTTCCACAGCTAGCTGTAATTTATTCCTGAGTATTCACTGATCGTCAGTCAAAACATAGATCTGAAAGTGAAACTTTGTCTGACAAGAAAGGTTACAATGGAAAAAGAAAAAATAAAAAAAATTCATTACTGTCCCCACAGACCTTTTTAGCTAGGGGAACACTTGAGGTTGTACACTCCATTCTGTAGGGTCATTTTATAAATTACCATCAGATTTAATGTAAGGGTCATTAAACCCTCTGAACAATGCTAAACACTTAACTGCCCAGTGGAGGTGGAAACCACAACACACAAGCTATAAATTCAAAAGCAAAATAATCCTACACAATAAGCAGACCAATAAAATAAAATAAAATAGCTTCAGGGGCATGTAAAGTAAAAACTGATTTTGTGCAGGAACTTTGACTGTCCATTTAAAATACAAAACTCTCACTCTGTCAAGGCTTATGGTTTTGTTTGGAAAGGCCATTCCTATTCCTTGGTGTGAACCAGAGCCTGGGAAATCACTAAAGGCAGGAGTAACAATACTGTTAGGTTTTGTCAAATGCAGCACAGCCTCTGTGAAATGGTTCTCTCTGAGTGAACAGAGGTAAATAACATTAATTGCTGTTAGTCTGCAGGCCAGAAATAAAATCTTTTATACTTATGCAGAGAAAAAGTCCAAACCATGGCAGGAAGACTCAGTTTCAGCAAAGAGCCTGTAATGAAATAATGTTGCTGGTTCTGCTAGCCAGAAGCTTATTGGGGCCTTTGAAATGGTAATGCTCTTTACTGTATAGCAGAAACCTGCTAAATGAAGAATCTTGTTGCACAGAAATTGATATTCTTTGAACAGATCAGTCCATTTTCCGTAACAACTCTATTTTCAAGTTAGTTCCACTGCGTCCCTTCAGCCTCCCCTTCTCCTATTCTGAAGGTTTCCCACAAGGTAACCAATATTTGCTAATCCTATTTGGGCTTGACAAGTCAGTGAGTCACAAGGAAACCCTTCCTTTGCCCGTCAAGCACATGTGTTTTCAACATTTCACTCAAACATCAGGTTCTTGCATATGCAAAGAAAGTGTGAGTCATTTGTGTACCTGTGGCAATAAGGTCACCTGTCGTGTTCTCCTTGCCATGCTTTGCCTCTCTCAGAAAGCTCTTTTCTTCCAGATTTAATAGCAGATGTTTACAAGGTCAGTTCACGATTAAATCTTCTAACAGATACTGTTTTTCCATCACCAATTAATTTCTGAAAGAAACTAGGCCACCATTAGGCAGTAATGATTTTTTTGGGCATTAAACTGGGCAGCATCCTAGACAATAAAATTTATAACTCCTTACCTAGGCACCTTATGAAACATTACACTGCTTAATGCAACAGACAGTCTTTCTACTCTAATGAACAGCTTAGCCCTTAAAATACCCATACAATCTCATGTAACTCTAAGCACCTGTGCTTTCTATTTTTCTGTGTATTATCTGCCACACTACCACTCCTAATTAAAAGAAATAAAAATTAAAATATCACATAAAGCAAAAAGTGGAATATAAGGTTAAGTGACCCCAAAGCATTGTTTAGGTTCTGCCACAATGACCTGGCAGGGTAAAGGATGCTCAGCTGGCTTTAACAAAGGGGTCAAAAGTAGAAAGCTTTGGAATCCCATCCTAGAGTCAGATTCTGCTTTTCAACATTTGAAAATCTCTGAGTTTCCAGGGTCTTAATTTTAAACAGGCTGGGGGTGATGGGGATGTTTGCATATGAGGATCTAAGAACCAATGTGTCACTTGAGTTATGTGGTGCTACAGTACTAATCAATATCAGCAATAAAAGCAAAGGCCTCACAGCTCGGTCTTGGTTCCATCAGACCTCCAAACATATTGTTCTGTCTCATAATCCCCTCCCTTCCATTTACTTTTCCAGAGGAAATTATGCTAAGGAGGTCAAAGCATGCTGCAGAGAACATCTGTGTTCACTCATTCTGAGGCCAAGCTGGAATGCAGATTGCATTGCATTTACACAACATGAACTTCTGTTACATCTAAACCAACAAGAGACAACAACCAAAGTGGGGTCCCAAGTCTGCACACTTTGTACACACAGAGCTCCCTGCACAAGTTTCCAAAGTGCTGCCTGAAGTTCACACTGCACGGTTCTGCCACAGGCTGCAAAGGGGAAACTTTGCACCCAGAGTCTTCACTGGCAGCAGAAAGACCTATAAATATCAAACTCATCTGCAAGGAAAAATGCTCTCTTTTCTCTGATCTCTGCTTGAATGAAAGATGTGGAGGTTACATTTCAAGAAGCTAGCCGCACTCAGAAAAGACTTAATGAAACATCTGCCAGTAAGCTCCTGATGGTGACATTAATCAAAGAGACGTTTTAGAGAGAGGACTATAGGCCCATCTGCCTATTTGCTTTCAGTTATGAATCTGTTTACTCTCTGAGAAGGACAACCAGTAGGGTAGCAAAAGATTTCATTCAACTCATAAAAAGCATATAAACATGTGAAGAACAAGATCAAAAAATGCTCGCTTTTTCCCTACCATCTTCCCCTAGAAAATCGAGCACTTTGCAGCTCTTTGCCTGAGACAAAAACAAAAACCTCCAAATAGTATTAGTAGGCTGTTGTGAGCAAAAGGGTCTAACTCTCAGACAGCTACGACATCTTCATCAGAGTGAGAGACAACCGCTACAAGCGAGTACTGGGAACACTGAATCTCAGAAGTGTTCCAGCTTGAGTCCTGACCAACAGCCTATTCCACTGACTCCCTTTCACTATCCAGAATGTTCCCTTCTGTTATTTCTGTCCGTTCCCAATCTTGTGATGTGATTAGAGTAGATGATTACGCTTACATAATAGTATCAAATTAATTTGCAGCTGAGCACAACAGCAGAGGAAATTGTTTCGAGTTCTTGAAATCTCCCCCTCCTCAGTTTATTTCAGTGACATCAGGGGATTAAAGCAAAATGGGTCAGTAGAACACTGCTGGGAAAACAACCAAAACATCAGTCCTGACCTTGTAAACGAGAGTGAGAAAGACTGCAAACAAAGCAAGAGGCTTATAGCGTGCTCTGTAGAAAGAGCCATCAAGGTGAATCAGCTTCCTAATCACCTATCACCGTCTGAAAGCCGACAGAGGGTGGCAAGTAAAGCCACACTGCACACAGTCTTTTGGAAGAAACAGGTGCTTTGGGAATACTTATCCAAAATTCTGGGCACAGACCCAATTGGAGTTTAACTGTATGTTAGAAGATAGCTTAATGTGGACAGTAATAAAACTGTAAGCTCCTGCTGCTTTAAACCAAGGTGGGGGCATTCGATAACCCCAGCTCTGTGCAGTCCAAGAGGCCTGACATGACCCATCCCAGTTCTCTGGATTCACCAACTCTGCATGGCTCCTCTCTCACTTCCTATACAATTTACTGCTGCTGGGATGCTAAGATGGGAATCATCCCAGAGGGCTACATCCATGTAATTTTTCAGCACTCCAGAAAGTCTTCTGAGAGTGCACAGTGATGGTGTCTAACTAGCAGACTTCTACTGATGGTTAATAGTTGACTTGGTGCAGGAAAACAACAATTAACCAGGTTCACCACCCAATGCAGCTGGAACAGCTGGTTTGTGACCACTGCTAACCCTTTATGTACAAGGCACCCACAAAATATTTACCTTTCCTTTGGAAGATGTTTCTTCAACAGGTACTCCTAAAAGCTGGCTGGATAAATAAAATTTGGGCCTGCATCCAACTTCTCAGAAATAGCCAAATGACTCCTTTTGCTAGCTGTTTGTTTCTTCATCCATCCAGTGCAGACACCTACTTTCCATCTCAAATCTTTTAATGGAGTTGAATTAACATAAATTCTGGTTTAACAACAGCTTCACTTTTTACACTCGACATGCCATAGCAGCATATTTTGTGTCTTGCCAGCTCCACAAGCTGAGCTAAGCACAATAACTGGGAGTGGTGTGCATTTGCATGCCACTGTAGCAGGCTGTACCAAAACAATGGCACTCCTGCATCTGGAGAAAAGGAACATTTTAAAAAGATATCTAGGCTGTCAAACACTCAAATTTAATCATGACACCATTTAATTTCTTTCTTGTATTCTATTAACACCTCCATTGCACATTTATGCTTTATATTAGATATACAATGCTAAACTTGTAGATTTCCATTTTTGCTGAACTCAGCATCCTCCAATAAGGGCACTGTCACACATCCATTTAGCTCTCAAAATAATTCTGCATGACTGGAAGTTTTCTGCTATAGCACCTACTTACTATATTTGATCAAGTGTTCAGTGTCACAATATGTTGATGCATTTAGTCTCTTTTTTCACCAAGGTAAAAAGACAGGCTTTTTCTTGTTTCTAGAGTATGTGAAATGACAGCAACTCTCCATATAAAAATTTCATCAGTGATCATGGTGAAAAATGATGAAGATCACACGAAGGCAAGTACTCTGCAGCTCTTTCCTGAAGCGTCATAAACACAGCAGAAGGTAGTCATGCTGGAAGCATAACCTAAATCCACTTTTCCTGTTCCTTCCTGTTTGTTGTTCTCTATCAACATTATAATGCTTTGATGAAATGCAAGTATGAATACACAGACACGCTGTAATTTGTTGTGTTTTTCCTTTCTCCCTGTCTGTAATTTCTACATAACTAAGAAAACTTGTATTAATCTAATTTACACATAGTAAGAAACACATAATTTTGCTCCTTTGACCATATAATCATGAAAGTTGCTCATCATGTTACTGGATTACAGCACTACAACCTGTGGTCACCTTTATTAGATGTTCAGCCTGCTCACAGATATTTATATTGCACATCTTGAGAAGAAAGCATTAAATATTAAAAACTTTACATATCCTTATGTTGACACTCTCAACACCACACATACCATTCTATGCTGCTGTCTGTATCTGATATACAACAGCACAAAGCATAATGTGGAAAAGATAAAACAAAAGAGGGGTCATATTTATGTTTCCTCCATTCTCGGCTTTGTGCATTTTTCTATCTTTAACGTTGCCCTAAGGATATTTCTCTTACATAATTTCCCCATATAAAATGGGGACTTTCACAGGGGCAGACTGGAGAAGGAATTGTAGTGTTTCTAAATTGCCTAAATCAATGAAGCTTCCAATGCTGTCAGTGAAAGATTTACATCTGAAACACAGCCAAGATGTTTCTTAGATTGACCCATCACCAAGGTTTTCTTAACAGAACATGTTATTTCTTTCATGCTTGAACAGTTTGATAGTGCCAAATGATTGGTAATTCAGAAAGACAGACTCTTACATTTTCACTGATTTACTCCCTGCCTGTTCTTGGCCACCCTATAATCGGAGTACCAAAACCAGCTAGACAGGCAGAAGAATCCTTTACAAAATTATTACATTTATTGATACAGAACAATTTCATCTGCAGAACTTAAGAATTCTTCCAGCCTCATCTTCAGTAGTGCACCAGATTTCTCCCATATGTTGATGACATCTTTTACTTTCTCAGCACCAAGGAAACATTGCACTGCAGCCTTTTGAGCCTCGCATCACCACCACCAACGCAGCTTGCAAGAGCCCTTGCTCCAGCTCTGCTCCAGGTCAAGCCTGATGCCAACAGTGAACTCAGCACAACCAAAGGCAGTTCCTCTTTCCCCCCAAATCTGGAGCAGTTGCTACTCCCATGGATATACTACAAACACTCTCAGCAACAATAAATATCACTGAAGTTCACATACTGCACTTAATGACCTTCAAATACCAAACCAAATAAATGGAAATCCAGGCTGCAACTTCTGTGGCAGGCTGAGCTGAAAACTGGATCAGACAACACCAATTCTGGCTTGTGACTTTTGTGTGGAGAGAAGATTGTGGGGAGTGGCAATATCTTGAATAATTCTGGTTAAACTGTTGTGGCTAGTCTGCCAGAGCTCTCAATTCAAAAACTTTCCTGGACCAAATATTCATGCTTTTAAAACTGGAGGCTCACAGAGTTGGCTACTAATGCAATCAAGCCATTAGAAGCCTTCATATCTCATTTCTCTGTGTGTAAAGCCCGAATATACAGTATAATCTATGACAATAGCCATGAAATCTACGACAAACAGCTGCTGAAGATAAAAGCAGGAAATCAGGCAGAAAGCCATCCAAAACATCCTATCTCTATTGCTTTATCATGGACTGAAGAGTTAATTGTAGCAGCTGTTAGGGCAATTTTATAATAGACAAAGATCTACCAATCCAGAGCACTTCTGTCACACCCTTCAAACCCAACCATTGTTTCAAACCTCAAAGGGAAGGAGATATCAGTGCCTCCCTTTCTTTTCTTTTTTTTTTGTCGGGCAGAGGGGAGGTGGAGGAGCAGGCAGGAATGGATCCTATTGCACTATTGCCTGGAGGGTCATATGGATCGTTGAGGTTAAGCAAAATGCCAGGGATTTCATCCAGGTGCTTTGAGCAATGCTTTCCTTAGGCTTGCACTGACACCAACTCTTCCCAGGCACTCCAGCCAGCACCTACTGGTCAAGGCCTTAGAAGGAAGCTCTACAACAGAGTGTGTTTACCTTTTCCATGCATAAGCAGAAGACAAAGCTGAGCTGTAGCTGTACTCATTTTGAATTTTTGCCTAGGAGGAACTCCAGCCTCAGACTCCTGTGTACTTAAGATGGATGATAGTACTTTGAGGTGACAGCTGAGGGCACTGTGCTGTAATATGCAGTTTATGTCTCTAATGTGTTCTTAAGCCACTAGAAGCTAATCATAAAGAAGCAAAAACCATAAAATACATACAAGTACTTGCACCATTTGAAAATATTTCCCCAAGTATCAAAGAGAGTACCAAAATAAAATGAGATTGGCATAATCTGGATACTTGACTGAAATGGGCAGAGCTTTCATAAATAAACTATTTACACGCCTGAGTCTTCATGCCACTCAAACTTTTTGACTGCAGTAGGGTCAAGGATTTTGCAGAATAAAAAACATCCAAAAAGAGGGTATTATTTTATTAGACTTGTGATTTTAGGAATATTTTTAATAGAAACAAAGCAGAATTACATTATAAACCAGCTGATCAGCATCTTGTCCATTCATGGGATGTGCTCCACACACTGAGAGACCCAGGACAAATCCCTATTGACTTTCATGGGGGTTTGCCTGAGCAGACAGGCAACAGGGCTCCTTAAAGTGTACGTGTACTTGCTAGTGCAAGCAACCATGTACTTATTTGTTCAGACAGCAGGAACCAAATGAATCTAATGAATGTAATTTTATCTGCTGCTGAGGCTGTTTATAATAATAAACCTACTTCATTCCTTAGTCTCTGCAATTTCTGTGGAAGTTGACTCAAGATTAAGTCTCCAAGACAGAAAATATAAAAGTGTTAGAAACCACAGCTATTTCTTCCCTCTCTGCTAGACGTTGTCTAATGAGTTCAGCAAATTATATTCAAGATGCTGTATTGCTGATTAGAAGTGTCACTAGCTGATCCTTGAAGGCTACAGTCATACCCAAATATCTTTATGTGCAGACTTTTTATTAAATTGTGGTCTCTGCTTCTTGTGTTTGAAGTCTTCAAACCTTCAAAGAGCCTAAGAATGCTTAAAAAATTACACCCTGTAACAAATAATCCATGCTCACAGAGGAGATAGCAGCCATTTTGATGCCTGTCATTTTGAGCACAATCAGAGTTTTATAGGAGTTTCTGGACCACAGAATCTGAAAATCAGTTCTCTCCTGGATTTACCCATTTTTTTCAATCTATGTATGTAACACTGGACAACTAACCTAGAAATCCAAAAATCCTAGGACAAACGACAGAGTTTGAAGATTGATGACACAGATTCAGAAATATCTGTGGAAGCATGGAGAAACAAAAGTGAAAGGTAATCTTCTATGGCACAGTCTGATACAGTCTTTCCTTCAAAGATCTAATCCAGTATTTTTTCCTACAGAAACAGATAAATCCAGAAACCAGAAAAATCTGACAGAAAACTAGTGCTGGCTTCCCGTGCAAAGGAGTGAGACCATTTTTAAAGCAGTCATAAGACCTTCTGTCAACTAATGCCAGCAGATATTTCAAGAGGACCAACAGAATATAAAGATTATTACTGCTCCTGAACCCACAGAAGCACTTTTTTTCTGCTCTGGCCTTTTTTGCTGTAGTTCAACAGAAACTTCAGGGCTACCTTACTCATGTCCACAGCTCCTTGGAGTTTAACATACCAGCCTAAGTATTCATATTGAAATTGTGACTATGAGATTGTCACTCAGCTGCTTGTCTGATTTGGAGAGATGCAAAGAATTAAGTGCAGGGACCAACCATTTGTGTTCTTACCTGACTGCCATGTAAAACTTAACCCTTATGAGTTCAGTGTAAGATGGAATTCCAACTAGCAAGGAAAGAGAAATAGTATGAGAATCTCATGAAAACAGAAATCATGCTTTGGTTCTTCCAGCACCTCGTGACTAACAAATACAGCAGCATCACACATGAACCAGAGCTGGGCTGCAGAACTCAGAACCATCCCAGTTTTATTAAGGAAATAAAACATTTAACTGGGAACAGGTAGTGAAAACAAACAGACATTCAGAAGAATTCCTCCATGTCCCACACTGCTGTCAATGCCTCTGGAGCAGCAGCAGTGCTGTTGCTGTAATGTTACAGCAGCAGCAATTTTGAAGTTAGCAGCAACTTGGCCCTTCCAGCCAGGCTGAGTCACTCCCTCTCATCAGACAGAAATGACTTTACACCCTGGAACATCAGAGCCCTGATCTCCACCAGTGTTTCCTTTCTCTGAAGCCTATTTTTTGCTTCCTACCTGCTTGTGCTGGTGGTTGTGCTCTCCCAGCAGGCTCCAAGCGCCGCTCCCAGTGTGACTGGCACGTTATTAACGGAGAGGTGGCTGGTGCCTCTCATTACGCTTCCACTGAGTGAAAGCACCTCAGAACTAATTTAGCTTTCACTCACAGGGGAAGACACACTACTCCACCAAGAAGTTCGCTATTCTGCTGCCTTTAGCAATAAATTCCCCTTCTTTTTTTGTTTTAACATTAATAAGGTGAGAGAATAGAGTATTTCCAAAAGAAATTAAGAAATGCAGAAGATAGATGCAAGTGCAGAGGCTCCCTGTGAGGAACCACCAAGCCCAAGTCAGAGAGATAATATGAATACTGAAGCAGATGTACAGGGTGGAGAAGAGCTCCACAGGCAAACAAGTAGTAATAAACCCTGTGCCTAGTGCACAGAGTTAAGCAGGTCTCTCAACCATTTAAACTTTCTTCCCTGTTTGTGAGAGTTCTCTGTGGCAACAAATGCAAAACTCCTGTGAAATTAAGGACTATGGAAATAATTTCACTCCCCAGGCTCAGAAGGTCAAACAGATTCAGAAAGTACTTCATACCCATCACTGTAAGAATAGAAACCTAATTAGAGCCCAGACTTTGTCATCTAAAAGAGATCAAATTCACTTAAAGCTATCATCTGAAACATATTTTTTAAAGACTTTCCCTTGATTATGAATTCATTTTCTTGCACTGCACACAGGTTCACTCAAACGAACCACCTCTTGACTGCCAATCACACTGGATTTGTGAGGATCACTGTTTGTTGTACTTTCTTCTTTTCCTATTTCTAGTATGTCACCTATTTTTCTATTTTGGTGCTCTTTAAGACAGGATATTTTACATTTCATGTATTCTTACACATAACTTTAACAATGTGCATTATATGCTTCTGATTTTATGCTTCACTACTGGAGTAGCAGTACTACAGTGAACTACCAGAACCCCAAGCTAACAGATTGTATTGTACCCATGGGATTGGGAGGTTACATGCAAAGATACCACAGGCTCTCCTCTGCCATGGAATCAAAGCCATCAAGAAAGGGGATCGAGAAAGATTTCTCTTGCCATGTGCATTTAAAGATTTTCCACCTATCTGTCAATTAAACAGAGTAGTGGAAGTGTCAGATAATCATAGATGGGTTTGGATCAATATGGAGGACCAACATGTGTGTGCCTTACCTATAAGGAAGACTTTACTGCTTTTGATGGGTATTTTCTTTTTCCTTCATATTTGAATAAATTTAATGCCCAGAAAAGAGTAAAAAGAATAAGAATTACACTGGGCTGGAATGCTTTAAACTTACTGTGCCACAGCTACAGTAGAAGGGCCAGTATGTTTCTTTCATGGGCAACTATAGAATAATGACAAAATTGAATGGACTTTATCTTTCACTTTACCCTCATTTGAACAACTGTTAGACTAAGTTAGTAAGCCCAATATTTTGCAGTGATATTTTGGTTAGTGTTTATGTTAGGCTCATACATCCTCTACTTCTTACTCTGTACTAAAAACTGAAGATAAAAATCAAACAGAATTAGATCACTATTCCTCAGGCTAGAGATAGATGCTGGGTAGGGAATCTGAGTGAAATTTTTTTCTACCCCAGAATTATCTGCATCCAGGAAATTAATCAAACATCCCCTCTCCCCCTTCAAAAAAAAAAAGAGAGAGATAAAAAGCTGGAGAACAGTTACACAAGCCAAATTTTTTTGCATATAAAAATATTGTCATAGCTTTTAGCTTGTTACTACCTATGGAAGTATCAATTCCTCTCTCTATTATGCAGTCATTGCTGGAGAACATTACTACCAGACAAATGTCTTTGGAGACTTTGACCACATTATTTATCTGTGACAATCAAGTTCAAAATTTGACCCTAAATTATCCAGTTTTGGCTTGCCCAGCTCTGTGTCTGTAGATGTTTGCACAGATACATAAACAAACCCCAAACCATAGCTATAGATCTTGGAGTGCAAGCTACACCAAGATGTCTCACTATCATTTCAAAGGGCTTCCCACTGAAGGAATGAAATGCCCAGGTGGGAAGGCTGCTGTGAAAGACGTAGGCGATGCTGCTGACTGGTTTTCAGAAAATGAGGCACATTTGAAGGCATCAAAGATTCCTGTGTGGATGTGTGTACATTAATCCCTGCCTTTGTGATAGCTAGACTTAAATATTCTAACACGTTGCTTAATAGATTGCAAGACTCATCTGCTCACAGACTGAACCCTATTCAGATATGTCAGTGCTCCCACCAGGCTTCTGACTGATTTTAGCTATTCTGAACTTAACATAATGGTTGCTGAGAGATTACATTGTTTGAAGGCTGAGTTTGCATCTTGCTTTCAGATTGTTGTCTCCACTCTTCCACTGTTGGCAGAACGAGAAGTTCTAAATGTCCCTGAGACAGAAAACCTGTAATGAAGAAAGGCTTTGGTACAGTGCCTCCCCTTTAAAGCTTCCTGGAAATGGAGTTCAGCTAATGTTTGCTTTAATAAGAAGTAATAATCTATTGTTAAAAATTCATATCCCCACCGTGCTGCAAACAGAAGAAAGATGCTGGATAGTTGATTTGTTTGTGGTGAAAATACAGTGCAGGAAAGCTCAGACACGACAGTGAAGACAAACAAACAGCACCCGGACTTCGGTAACAGCTTTTCAAAGCAGTAGTTGGAGTTTTCATTACTCTGTTCCACTGTTTCAGCTTCATCCTCCATTATGGCATTTCAACAAGCAGTATAAAGGTAAATATGTGTTTATCCACCTCACAGAGCAAGCTGCTTTCAGTTTACCACACAGCCTCCCACAGCACTGAGGAGGGTCACACTGAAGAAGTATATTTAATAGCTCAAATAAACTAAAAGCCCTAACACAAAGTAATTTAAATACACATCCTGAGTTAATTTTAGTCATTTTTTTAGCATTACTAAGTGTTTTTATGGGTAATGATAAGACTGAGCACCAGCCTTTGCTAAAAAGGAACATCTCACTTCATGAGGGCCTGCAGGCCTCCCTGCTCTCCAACCACACAAAAAAGGTGAGAGAATGTGTACACAGTTTGTAGCACTGGCCTGCACCAGTCTGGGCTCATCTGGAAGTTGCTAACAAACATACCCAGATTCTGTGTCTATTTTTGTATCTTCCTCAGGATTGCAGAGCAGCACTCACAAAGATCAGTCACTGCTTGCTTTATTTGAGAATGACTTCTGGCTCTTCTTTAAATCCCTTCTGGCCCTTCCATACAGTCAGCATAAGAATTTTCCACTGATAGGACTTGCCAAACTTCCCCTACATCTATTTCCATTTCTCTTCATTTTTCTTGCTCCTTTCATTTTTTCCTCTGCATGCTGACTCCCTAGTTCCTCTTCTACTAAATTATGCTCTATTATTTCCACAGCCTGAAGAACTCACAGCTGAAGCATTATTTCTAACCTTATTCTGTATTCCTAGCACGTCCTATAATCTGTTTTGAGTGTTATTTGCAGCCAAGATGCTGACACAGCATCAATTTTGTTTTCATGGTTTGACTGGGTAAAAGTGTGCCTTACTACAGGCACTGGGTGAAAACAGTCAGCTCCCTAACAACAACACAAACACATTTAGAATGAGCCTTATTTTCTCAGGTATTATTGTTTCTAAGTGGCAGCTGCAAAGCCTCAGCCCATCCTGGAAAAAAGGGAAAAAATGATAAACTGAAATGGTATTTTTGTTGCATATTCTTTTTATTCCTTTTCCCATTTTAGTATGCCATTTTTTTCCCAGAGAATAAGCATTCATACCTGACCCACATCAAAAGTAACTGTTGAGCATGAGAGGGTCCCCTAAAGCTTTTCTGACCCGTAAAAACAAAAAAGAAATCTTCTTTCCTTTTCTCAGAAATTACTGGTACCCAAACTGATTCATTTATACTATAGTTCCTTGTTGTATATGCTGAAGTACCCAAGGTATTCCCACCTCTTCTTCCTCTTTTCATGTGAAATTGTGCTTTATGAATACACATAAATCTAAAATCCCATATCCAAGCTTTTCTCAAGTTTTAGAGGAAGTCTGATATGTGAACCACTGTCCCATTTTATAGAAAGACCCTTTCAACAGCCAAAGCAACTTCTTTAGCACTTTGAAGAAAGCCAGTAAGAACAGTGAAATATTAACTTCTGATTACCTACACTATCCATTTATTGTGAAAGTCTAAGGAAGTTATTAAGAAAGCTTAACTTAGTGAGTCACTAATAAAAAATATTGCAAAATCATCATGCTTATTTATTTGATGTACAGATTGCAAATATAAAGTTACTGCCAATCATGCAAATGCAATGCATTAGAAAGAGTCATGGAGAATGCTCTTCTACTACAGCTTGTAAATAAGCACCAGGTAAACTGGCATTAAGAATTTAATTAAGAAAAAAGAAGCACAATTATAGAGGAGTGAAACACCTGAATAACTATAGGGTTTAACACCCAGCAATACAGGCTGTGCCCAGAGATGTATCACTTTCAAAACAATTAACTAATAATGGTACTGAAAAGCCAAGCTTGCCTCTGAAGAATGAGATAACTGTGGCATGCACACTGTCACCACCTCAAAAAAGGGATCTTTTTATATCTCTCTTTTCTCTCTTCTCTTTAAACCAGAGAGATTACATGAACACTAAGAAAGACTCCAGTTAGGGTGTCTGGCTCCTTGACTTTCAGCCTGGCCTTGTGGAAGAGAGGTCACTAAATGACAAAGTGACACAGGTCTCCTCAGAGCGATTCAGCTGTTCTGCACCCAGGACAAATGCTGCAAAACTCAGGACAACTCTCAGCAGGGCTGGTTGGGGAAAAGGCTGATCAGTGAATTTCAAATCTCAGACCTGCCACCGGTTCTTGTTCTGGCCATTACCTTCCTGCTTTAGGCACAAGCTTTGCACATTGAAGGTGCTCCCTTTTGTCAGCTCCTGGATTCACGTTACGAGGCAAAAAGGTAAGTGTCCCTATCAGTTCATCACAGGAGCTTCTGCTACCTTCACCATTTAAGCTGAAGAACCTACTACAAAGAATTTCCTTAGCTAGAAATCCCCAGGTCTCAGCATGCATATGAATTCCATCTCAAACAACACCTGGATGGATTCTGTGCTATCCTTTTGCTCAGTGCAGAGCCTGCTGACCCCATCAGTCAGTGGCTTTAGCCCAACAGTCAGTGGCAAAAGAGGCTGCACCTGGACACAGAACTACCAGAACATGCTGGCTTTCAGTCCTGTCAGAGAGCAGACATGACCCAGAGTTACACCTCAGCCTCCCCCAAACAGCAGCTCCGGGCCGAGGGATTTGCATCCAAACAGAGCCTCAGCTCCGTGCTTCTGTCCCAGGAGAGACACAGGCATCCCATCCCATCATACAGGTGTGGGCCATTGCAAACTGCAGCAGCCAACTTCAGCCTCCCCCACACCCAGTGAGAGGGGCAGGGAGCTCCAGGGAGTTAGTCTGGCCTTGTGACCCCCGAGGGTGAATGCTGGCAGTTAGTGAGCACCGTTTGTCACTCCTTTTTACATAATGCGGAGCAATCCAGAAAACTTGGGAAAACCAGTATGAAATGGTCTTATAAAACTACATCTCTCACAGATTTCAGGCTCCCAACTTCACACTGGGGAAGGGTTATGTTTCAGCAGCATAAATAACAGTTATAATCTTGACTTCTTAGTTCAATGTGAATTTTTATTTATTTTCCTTTTTTTCATAGCAGTGTGATTTTTTTTTTCCAACTTCTTCAATACTAACTCTATTTAATGCCAAAAGCAAAAAAAGGATGGGTAGGCATAATCTGACCAACCTTACTTATATTCAGTTTGGAAATATTCCATTCAGTTCACCTAGACTGAATTCTCAATGATATGCCTAATTATCTTGGTCTTAAATTTTTTTTTTATGACCTATTTTAGATACGCTAGTTTCAGTGCTAGCAAAAATACTGATGTTCATGGGCTTATTCTATTTTTTCCCAATTTACATTAAACTACCCAGGAGGTCCTCTAATTCTTACCACAGCCAGGAAGCCCCAGTAACTTGACCAAACCAGGCTTTCTATAGCTTGACGCACCTTCCTTTTCATGTGGCTTTTGTTTTCTGTTGGCTCTGCCTTTTTCTGTGACTCACTGCTGGCGACACTGTCACACAATCCCACACACTCATTCTCTGCAGCTTCAGCTTCAATAACCAGCCCGTTTCCATTTTATAGACATGCTATATCCATTTTTCACCTCAGCAAAATACTGATTTCTATCTGACCCTCCCATGCAGAGTACCACACCTGCTCTGCAGCATGAGCCAGCTCCAGGTGCTAATTCCAACGCCCTAAAAAAATCCACCCCTTGTGCATGACTGCTCTGTCACTTCATTCCTCTCTCTTCTTTGCATCCATTGTTTTATTCTCACTACAAAATTTGTATTTCAAAAGCAGTCTTTGCTCTCTCTCCTACTTCTGCTACACAGACAATTTTTTCACCCTGAAGAACTAGAGCAATCATTTCTGTACCCCTCAAATTACACCCTCATCTTTCATGTATATTTTATTCTCTGTTGAACTGAAGTATCCAGTCTTTGGGACCCCTGTATCTATTATCCTGTTCTGCTCAACTGTAGCTTCTTGCAAAAACATCTGAAGGTTTTCTCCTTTCCACCCTTTCTCAGGAACTTCATCAACTGCTCAGGAAGACTGTAACCCCTCTCCTGTAATCCTCTGCCGTCTTGTACAGAGACAGATCCTGACTTGATAACAGATATTTCCCAATTGCTTGAAATATGCATTAGTGTAAAAGGGGGAGAAGGGAACTGGGAGAGCTTCTGAAAAACTGCAGCTGAGATTTACTCTCTCTGTCTCATGTAAAGCTTCAGAGTACACCCTTTGAGGTACCACGGTTATTTCCCTACCTCTGCTCCGGGTGCTGCACAATGAAAATACAGCTTT
The DNA here is from genome assembly GCA_013400955.1 of Drymodes brunneopygia. NCBI lineage: Eukaryota > Metazoa > Chordata > Aves > Passeriformes > Petroicidae > Drymodes > Drymodes brunneopygia. Next base: position 470,802 of record VZTZ01017966.1, read on the forward strand.
TGTCTGGGAGTCTTTGGGTGCTATTGAAATACATGTGTTAAACAACATTGCATAACACTGCCTAGTTAGTGTTTACTTCTTTTTGTCTTCCACCCAACACATGTACACCAAGCAAAGTATAGCACAATTTAGCAGAGATAGCTGAGAAAAAGATTAGGATCCTCTTTTTCATTTGTGGCAGTGTATTATGCACTGTTTATTTTATTCTATTTAGGAACTAATTTAGCCACTTACAGTATACCAACATGATCAGAATTTTTTTTTTTTTTGCTGTTTATCATCTCATCTTTCACAGGAAGAAAATAAAACCAATACAAACAAAACCCTAATATTTATGTCAATGCAAGAATAGATCAATGGATCAAAGCCAAAAGAGTCCCAAGAGGAAAGCAATAGTCTCTTTTTCTGTTAATGAACAGTCTGTTGTTGCAAATTCATGCAGGCTTTAATTTAATAAACACAAATGGATGAATGTGCTTACAGGATGTCATCCCCTTCAGGCTTGAAATCACTGACATGGAAGAATTATCACACTTCAGTGAATTGAGTGCTACTCCCTACCCTTTCAAACCTCATTCACTGCGGCAACACAGACATAAAAAATTAAATTTAATTTTATAACTAATTCTTACGCCTTTTGCTGAGTTTGACTCTTTTGCATTGGAATGTGGATTTTAAAACTTACATCCTATTTTACCCGACTTGTAGATAAATCGGCTCAGTCTGACTAAAAAAATTAAATAATTAAAAAACCCTTAGCTTCAGCACAGATTTCTAATAAATTAAAAAAAACCAAAACCATTTGGAGTTCATCTGACCTCATGTGGGTAGACCCAGAAAATGAGTCCACTAATGTCAATAAGCTTCAGTCCCCACATGAAGTTTAGCGCAAGTTCAAATGTATTTATTTACCAAATGCTCTGACTTTCACTCAGAGGCTAAAACTTGCAATCTACAATGAGCATTCCATAGAGCAGTGTTTTTAATCCACCCTACAAAACCAGGAGCAAGCACTAAACTCTGCCTACCATGCAGTAAAATCTGTATAGAACAGATTCTACTGCTACTCAAGGTGGCAAGGGTTAAGAGTGCTTTTGTAAACACAGCTTTCCTTTGCTGAGCCGACTGACGCTTTGCTCCAGCCCCAAACAATTAGCAAGGAGGACATTTTGGGGGAAACAAATGTAGTATAGAGATCAACTTAAAAAAAATTAAGAAACCTTCCTGATCTGTTTTACAGTTTGACTAATATCAGCTTGTTAGCTCAGGCATGTCTCAAAGTTTCTGAGACAGACTGGATTTTTGGGTTTTTTGCGGGGAGGGTGGATTTGTTGGATTTTTTTCTTCCAGGAAAGTCTTTTCAAAATGCAACCAACTTTGTCCTTTGTTCGTTGCCAGGGTTATACCTGGCTATAAAAAACTTCATTCAAACACTGCTTCCTTTAATCTGCATGGGGAAATGTATCAAAGTACTAATTCAAAAACAGATCTGTGACTTGGTAAAATTAGATCTAAGGCATTTGCATTTTGCTGCTCTCTAGAACTGATATGAGTATTAGTTATCAGAGATGGAAACAAACAACAAGAACCCCAACAAACAAAACCCCCTAAAAGTGTACTCTGATGCTTCTGGCATGGAACTCTGCCCTACAGAATTCATAAGAAATGTACATGAGATCCAAATTTTGCTACTCCTACAGTTACAGGGAGACAAAAGAAGCTGGAAGAGTGGAGGAAACCAAACATTCCACAAAATATGCAGGCTACAACCTTCATACCACGTCAGCTTCATTAATTTAAAAGCCATCTTCAACATTTTAATGTAGTGATTACCTGGCATGCCAACCACATCAGTCATGTCACCCAGTAGCAAAGTATATTTTAACTCAATTCATTATAAATGTCTTGCTTCAAAGTGAGAAACATGGATCAAAAGCTCACCTGATGGGATATATAAAATTCAAAAATGTCAAGCCCCATTTCTTGTGAGGAAACCAGCCCAAGAGCCATAGCTTCATACTTGTCTTCAGCCCTTATCAGACACAAATGGCAAATTTTGCTGTGTACCACAAATGGTGGCAATACAAAGCACCACAGAATGGACATTTAAAAACAAGCTAAAAAAGCCATAGTGGCAAATGATGAAACTTATTGATTGATAAAGTTAATCCCCAAGATGTTTGGAAGACTGAAGTGGGTAATTCATATGGGGGAAAGTGATAGAAAATTCCAAAATGAACAAAACAGAACCTCATCTACCCTTGGAATGTTCACAAACACTTTCTAAAGAAGGTGGAGTCACTCTAAGTACATCATTAACTCGTTAACAAGCTTATTCTACCTATTAAACTCATTAAATCCTCCATACCATCTGAGATCAGCCTATCTATAGCTTTGTATGAGAGATAAGAATAGACTCAATTCACAACCTTCACAGCATCCCCCTGCCTGAACACTCTGATAGCACAGAAGTATAAGTAGGAGCTGAGCCACCAAAGAAACAGCTGCACCCAGACTGACACCCTGTTTCTGATCAGTAGGTTTGCAGGGTCATGCTGAAGGAAACACAGAACTTCTGGTTTTTCAGTTAGACCAGGCAGGGCTGGTTGATGGATCTCTGCACCAAACTCCACCACACAGTTTAAGTGTGCCAGGTCTCAGGTAAATCATTCATTTCACTTGAGCAAACCAAGCAAGGAGTGTTTTTCACGCTTCTTGTCATCTTCAAATACATCTCCTTACTCCTTTGTTCCCACTGCAGACCACCACAGGTTTGGGGTACAGACAGACCCAGCACAGTTACAGACACAAATATCAATTTCTTTGGGATGGCTAAAGGTGCTGTGTTCTCACAGTTGGCAATCCTCTAAATTATGCAGAAATGACCCTGTGTTTGCATTAATGAAAAAAGGTTGGATTTTTTCCACATGAATGCTAAGCCATATCTTCAGATGAAGGTGACAATAAATGAAAAAAAAGCCACAGCCATATTATGAAACTCTATGCTGCCTATCTTTGTGTCCCTGTAATGTGACCAGGTTTGGAGCTGGAGAACAGAAGGCAGCCACCTTTGTGTGAATCACAGAAGGTGCTACTGTAAATCTGATGATAAAGCCTGTGCTTTTAAGTTTTAAAGTTTTGGCTGCAGATCCAGTTGCACCATCAGCATCCAAATAATTAGGTGCTTATCCAAATCAAAGCAGCATTTTCAGAATTTTTGTCTTATCCTGCAACTTCTGGTGCCTTCTTGGTGCTCTAAGTAGCCTCATCCCCAGGTGAAATTAAAAGGACAAAAGGATACTTTGCAGCATGAGGGCCCCATCAGATCACCTGCTGCTTGTTAAGGCAGAATTAGAGCTTCTGTTTTCCCAACGTTTTGAATCATTAATTGTTTCTGCTAAGTGAACCAGCTCCAACTAAAAAGACACCAGGACATAAGTAGCCTGTATCTACTCACTGGGGAGGTGAAAGAATGAGGTTTCAGCTCTATTCTGAATCTTGCTTAGTGGCAGAGGCTGGTGAGTCAGGGGTCTGGCCCAAAAATCTTGATTGGAAATTGCCTCTCTCTGCACCAAGAGCTACATCTGAACGAGTATATGAAATCATTGGCTCTAGAAAATTTGGATTTCCTGCTAGGAAGTAATTTTGTAGAAAGAATGCATAAGTGACTCAAGTTAGAACTCCTACACAAATTCCCCAAGCCACCTTTCACTACAAAACTGAACTGACCTGGTCTGGTTTTGCACTGTTCTGTACCTAACACAATTTTGTGCATGTGAACTAAATAACTCTTAAAGTGTTAGTTAATGAATGGGTGGGCAATATTGGCCATGGACAGATGTCAGCAACAATATTTCTGGATTCTTTTTAGCACACCTTTACAGAAAATTTTAAAGCAGGATACAAAATAAGGATGCTAATCTAGTACCAGAATTTTCACATGCAATTGTTAAATACACAAATAATTTTAACACTGAGATGCAAACTCACACCCAAATTTGGTTCTGCAACTGCTATCAAGTGTTGTCACTTACCCCATCTCTAATTTCAATAAATACATGACTGAGGGGAGGGGAGCTGCATTACAATGAGTAAGATCTTTAGTTTTGCTCTTCCTGCTCAATGTATTTCTCACTGACTGCTGGAGATACTTAAATACAAAATGGATTTAAGTGCCCGCTCCATGGCAATGGGTTTGGAGAACTCTAAGGCACAGACTTAGATGTCACTTCGAGGATTTTTTGCACACGTGGGCCTTTTTAGGTCCATTGGTCTGTGCCCACCTGAAGTGATCTGCTGTGAGCATTCCTGTGAGACCACAGAGCTACTTCTGGCAGCTCCTGGTGGCTGACACCGTGCATGAGCAAGGAGTGGGAGCAAACCATGCAGGGCACGTTCATCAGGTGCCCCTGTGAATGGTGCTGGAAATGAAATGGAACTGGCTGAACCCTGGCTAGCACAAACTTCATGGTCTCTCATGAACTTCCTGTGACCCTCTAAGGAACACTGAGCTATTGAAACAGACCTACTTACCTTTCCTATAGCTACTGCTGTTTTCTTTGAAGCAGTTTTTCCTGTAAGCTGAAGTGGTTTTTTATTTAGACTGACTCACTAATGTTCATGGTGCCTAATATTTAGGTTAACTATACCCCTAAAAAGGCAGCTTTCACATTTTACTACAAACCATTGCTCTGAAAAATAATAGTTGTAAGGTTCTAGATAGGCAAAGAAAGTTACTGTGAAATTAAGAGTTTTCTAAAGGGATACCTAGGGAGATTGACATAATCCTTTCTTATGGAAAGACAACAGACCTTATTTCGAAAGTAAGTTTTTTGAATATTAGCAAATACTAACTTCTAACTGAATGCCTATAAAAACACACCATTATTCACATTTACTTCAGATTTATCCACGCACATCCATTTGTGCCACCATCCTGCCTGTACAAATCACTTCCATTTAGAGCACTTAAGCTGAACAAGGCTGAACTAAACAACTCTGGAATTTAAGGTTTAGGGCTTTGGAAGCACAAGTAGAACAAAACAAAACCTCAGCCTGCAATCCAGCCACCGTGCAGCCACATGCTGTCGGCTGTTTCACTGTTGGAACAGCCTGTTGCTTCCATGAGGGGAATCCTGAGCATGGTAACTCCAAGTTAACGTGGCAGGGCCGAAATGCAGATTGGCACAACGGTGCCATTAATTTCACTGCTCAGGCTCTGTCCTCTGCTCAGCATGTTTTCCAAGATTCCAACAGCACAGAGGCAGCAGGCAGCAGCTTGTGTGCTAAATCCAGCTGTTCTGGAGCACCGAGCCATCCTTCACCCTGGGACGTGCCTCTCCCCGCTGTCAGCACCCTGCCAAGCACACCAGGGAGAATTCTCACCCTGCCACAGCTTGCTCAGCTGAGCTCCAGAGCCACCGGGAGCTTGGCTCGGGGTCAGGACGCAGGCACGCAACCACCGGGCCAGAGCCTCCAGCACAGGGAGGAGAGAGAACAGCAAAAACCAGCCAGGACCCCACATCGCAAAGGTGGTACAAAACCAGACTTTCTCCTCTTCTAATGGACTGTAGATTTTATACAAATTGGTTTCTTTACTTTTTTCAAAAAATTTTTTCCCAGGGTGGAACATTGCATAGCTTGAATCTCCACAATTCGGGAGAGCTGTGAAGTGAATTAATCTCAGCCACTTGTATACACACTTTAGGCTGTAGTCCAGAGATAAATGATACTGAGCACTACTGCTGGCACTCCTCAACTGAACTTAATGAGCAGGCATGTAGGAATTAAAGGATTGTGCAGGACCAAGACACAGACATCTGGACCACTGCTGGAAATCCTGAGTGATACAAAGGAAAACTCTCTCATCTGGAGTCACCAACACGATTGAATAAATGAAATTAAATGACAGATTTCTATCATGATAGTAGGTTGGAGGGTTTTTTTGCTACAGTATACAAATCACTTCAGGAAGGATAGGTGCACACAAATGATGATCAAACATTTCTCTGCAGCCCCTTCCAAACATGATTTTGTTCAGACAGATCCTCAGATTCTGTCATAGGACAAAGTCTGTTCCTGAGCAGATACATGTAAACTGCTGCAAGCAGGATCCTAGTAATTTATTTCCAGTTTGAGATGTGGCCCTATGAATCCTTGGCAGCAAAACAGTTCAAAACCAACAAAAATTATAATCAAATAAATCCTCATTCTTCTGAAAATTATCCCAGGTGGTAGGGATTTTGGTACTGCTACTTAAATGTTGGATTTAAGATAGGCAATTGAGTTTGTACCACTGATAGTTTGCAGTGTAACAAAATTCTGTCATTATCAATCTGGGTTGCCATTCAAGTAACTGTAAGAAAAGGGTGAACATGGGGAAGGAAGATGAGCAGTTCAGAAATGTGGCATCTCATTCTGATTCACTGTTGGGCCTGGTTTAGACTTCACAAAGTAAGATCAAGATTTTAGATTCTTCTGTTGAATCAAAAAGAGGAAGAAGTCTAAGAGTATTTTTCTAGAGATAGGAGCTTTATAAACAGCTTTGCCTAACACTGACAACAGCTCGGTCCTTTCTACTCATTTTTATAGCATTGGAAGCTACAGAAATAAATACAAGTTCACAACAGAGCAAAATTATTCCATCTTGTTAATTCATCACAGGTATGGATAGTGTTAGGTGACTGAATAAAAAAAACCCAAACTACTAATTTATTTAGAGATGTTTTTTCCCCCCTGATAATTAGGTGGTGGTCAAAATCTTGAATATCTTGATTTTATTTAAAAATTGCCTTAGCTCAAATAGAGTTTAAGGGATTGGCAGCGACCATAATAATTTTAAGTGGTGGTGTTGGTTGTTGTGGCCTTTGTTTGCTTCAGTTTTTTGCTACGTTTAATTCTAAACAGAGAGAAGTCTGGAAAATCCAAAAGAGACTATTCTCAACAGAGAATTCTAGCCCAGAAAAGGATGAATTTCTGTAATTTTAGATATCTTTTCAAAATTCCAAACTGAGGCCCTAGCAACTCATAACTGTGCCAGTGAAAAGTCTGGACAGCTGTACAAAAAGGAATATGCAAAAAACAACGTAGCTGGAAATTTGGCCTAGAACATTACAGTAGTAAAAGGCAACAAATACAGGTTACTATAGAGGAAGGGATCTAATTTTTATTTCCCAGTAAAGGAAAATTAGAAAGGAAACCTTGAAAACAAAACAAGTTACACAGCAGCTTAAAGGATATACATTTGATCCCTTAGGTTAAAGGACAAAACCACTTCTGAACAACTGGATGTCTTCCTACATGCACAGAAGCCACTGTACAAGACAGAATGAATCATAAAGAAAATGTAGAAAAAAAATAAAATAGAAGAACATAAATAAAATAGTATTAAATAAAATGAAACTCCTCAAAAAACTGGGTAGCTCTTGATAAGGTAAAAAAATGGAATGGAGGAACTCAATGGGATCCAGTATATAGACCACTCCAGATTAACAAGGAATTGTTCCAAATCTGGCAAATTACTTCATTCCTGGTTAGGACAGTAATTAACACTGCTCTTGCTACATTTCTGTGTATCTGTAAGCACAGAGGAATTTTACAGAGTGAACCAGAAATTCTGAACCAGGACTAACCTGATTGACTCTGTCCTCATCACAGAAGAAGCCACCAGCACAGTGCAGCTCTCTAAGGATCTAATAGATGTACAACACTAAATTGTGACATTTGGAGGGGAGAGAGCAATGGCATGGGTTTTGAAACTACACAATCCATCTTCTTGAGTATTTCAACTCTGTTGAAAACAGGAAGAGAATTTACAGTGTTTATTTTAAATAATAAATACTTTAAATAAGTGAATGGAGTGGAGATTTGGATTTTATCTGAAAATGACTAAGGGATAAGGAAGGCAAAGCAGTGCATACTGGCACAGCCTTATATCATCCCATTTCTCACAAACACACCTAAAGGTAATGGGCATGTAGAGAAAGCCCTCTCAAGTCCTCCTATTGTGAGGTTTTAGCATAACATTGAGAGGACTCCTTGGTCACCTTCACTGATCATTTGAGACTGGGCCAAAAAGCTTAAACTCTTCTATTATTCTGGGAAGTTCCAGTCAGTGTCAAGCAAATTATGTAGTTAATAAGGGATATCAATTTGTGCATCCATGTAAGTACTGACCACCCTCTGGTTGTTTTTAATAGTTTTGAGAATAGCTACTGAGGTCCTGCTGTCTGCTCCTAATATTCAGTCTCTGCAGAGTGCACTGCTCAGAAATACTCAGAAGCAGTAAAGTAGGACTCTCACTGACTATTATGTAATGCAAAAGCACAAGGGGCTCCTCATAAAAACACTCAGAGCCCACCCACCACCTCACCTGCTGAAAACAACCCAAGGGAGAATGGGGCATTACATTTTGCAAGCCCCACGACAACAATTTGCAATATGAAGGTGCTGAGAGGGAAATAGTACCACCAATTTGGAGGAACATTTGGACATCAGAGCAGCACAATACAAAAGAACGAACAACTGAAAAACAAAAGGCTTGCTTATATAAGGCTAAGTACTGGAGCATAAACATATATAGTACTATCAAAGCAAAGGAAGTAAAATATAAACAGATGAAAAGCACAAAACCAATCACCTGCATTACAGAGAAACATCAGATTTGTGAAAACACTATTTATCAGAGTATTGCAAAGATGAAGCCCTGGGTAAAAAGGTAAAAATCTGTCAGACTCCCAGGCTTACCAAGAAAGGTTATTTAAGAGGGAGGTTGCCAGGCAGTAAAACTGAGGCTGTCCAGCAGCATTGGAGGGCTCACAAGGAGGCCGAAAAGCATTCTTGGAGCTCTTACTGCCCAGCAACATCTACTGCATAACCCAGCCCCCAGCACCAGCTGGTCCTTTTAGAAAACTGTTCAACAGAGTTTGCTCTCAGGTGATCTGTTCTATCTCCAGAGTCATTTAGACTTGAGTGCCACAGAAGCACCTGACATGCTGGGTGTTGGCTTGCAGGTTTGTTTAAACATGACTTAAAGCTTCCTATCTCTTCAAAGAAACACCACAGCCCAAAGTCTCCAGTTACATGTTAGGAAATATTGTAGTCCGAAAAATACAAATTGTTGTGGGTTCCATGATGTTAGATTCACATCTTGCCTAGGCAGTAATACTGAGGAAATTGTTCCAAACTCACCTAGCACAGCATCAAAAGTAGAGGTATGTGTGGTTGCATCCAACACAGCTTTTCATGGCAATATTACAATGCATCCGATTCTCTTCATAAATGTATCCAGCATAAACAGAGTATTGGGAATATCAAAATAGGCTCCATATTCAGACAAAAGATGAAGTGAGCCAATACTTATGGAACGTATTTAGTATATAGAAAAAGAGATTTCTTTGTTGGTGCTTTTTTGTTTTAATTAGAGAAAATTGCAGTGTATACACCACTGCTGCAAGGCAATCTTCCAAGAGAGCAAACTAAAAGCCTGAAAATATTTTTACTGAAATAACTTATGCTGAATTAAATGTTTTGCTGCTTTATTTGATTTGGCTTACTGATCATTTAACTGTCACCGAATTCTGAACTTAAGAAGTGGCAATGTTTAATGACAATAAGACATTGTAGATCACGTGTTAATGCTGACTAATGCACTTCCCAAGCGTGCTGGAAGCATTTGGCTTGCCTTGTACCTTACACTGTGCACCCAAGGCATGCATTCATCAGCACTACTGCTCTGTCTGTCATGTCTTATTGCTGAAGTAGTGCACCATTCCCAGTATGTTTGCTTTGAGCCTGCCTCAGTCAATTTACATTACACTGCCCACCCAAACCCACATTTTTGAGGTTCACCCAGCTCTTGATGATCAGGGGCCTGTATGTTTAATAACGTTTTGCTCTGCCAGTCTAATTAACTCCGGCACTGTATCTGCAGTCAGATAAAATGCTCATTTCACACCACATTAATTTTTATCAGCTGAACATTAAGCAACACAAAGCTATCTATGCTTGGTTTAATTTACATACTGACAGAGCTACAAAGAATTACTGCAGTGACTGCAAAGCAAATAAGTAGAACTGGCATCAAACATGGCTCCTTCAAAATGAAATATTGATTTGCAAGGCTGGCATCCCAAAGCAGAAAAGAGGAAAAGAAAGAGAATGAGAAATTACTTTCCCCTGTCAGCACTAGAAAAAAAATTACACAGTTTGTAACCTGTATTTCTTTAAATGTTATAGCTTGAGAGGGGTATTAAAATTAAAACTTATTCTTCAAATGGCCAAGAAAAGTTAGAGGTAGTGATAACATTTCTTATGGCTCAGAAAGAAAAGGAAGAAGGGGTCAGGAAGGTGGGGAGGGACACAACGACTACACAGTTAGAGAATACAACTTAAAAGATTTTCCTGCTCTTTTCACTGGCTAAATTTAGTTGAGCAGTCCTCTTTTTGTGGACTATGACCATAAGTCAAATTTGAAGGCAGAACGTATGAAAGACCCTAGAATTCTAATATATGAATAAGAACACAGAAGAAAACTTCTGGGAGCCTGGGTTTTTATTCAGTCTAGCAGTGACCCTTCAGTGCTGTTTAAAAGCATCAGTGACCCACAGTAGCCAGAATAATAAGTGTCCATATGAATTAATCTGAACACATAAAAGCTGGCCATGTGCATCAATCATTGCCAGCTTTTTCAGAATGTTGCACCTCAGCAGTGAGGTGAAGACCTTAGCTCCAAAAATAAACTATCCTGTCTCTGCTCAACTGGCCAAAGTCAAACCTTGACTAAAGCTAATTATGAATTGCACACCATCTAAGTGTTACAGATTACATCTTCCCTTGGGCTCCATCTAGTCTTCTGTTTGAGGTTAAAAAAAACCTAGCAAGTTCAACTGGGTTGCATTGCAAAAATCTCACAGACATTTAATAAATGGGCAAAATTAATAGAGTAGCACTCTGCCACTTCTGCTTGTAGGTTAACATTATCTTTTAAATCTCGGAATTAGTGTGTGCCACTGAGTGATCCTCTAATGCTTTTCTCCCTGTTCCTCAGCCACCCTAAACGTTAAGGAATTCAGTACCAGGAATGTTTCCACTCCCAAATGCACACAGGGTCATCAGCACAAGCAGCTTCCTCATAAGCAGGCAAGGAAGATAACTCATAAACCCTAGAGGAGGACTGAATGGTTAATGTTCAATGTTCCTTTCCTGAGGAAAACTGTCCAGGGAAGGACTTTGTAAAACTTCAAGAGCTTTCTTGAGCTTTGTTTGGTTTGCTGGACAGCACCCATTTGGGCCCCCTTCAGCTCCATGTTTCCCTGGCTGCTCGAGAAACTGCCCTTGGCACTGATATAGTTAAAAGTCTGTGTGACATTTGAAATTTTCCCTGTCCTCATCTCTATGGCTTCCTGTGCTTTCTTGCCCTTGCCTCTAAGTGAGCAGAAGAGTAGATCTACATTGGACTGGGAAATCATGAAATTGTTCCCTGAGGAAATTGGCTACTGCTGTGAAATTTTCCTTTGCTGTTGAAGTCACCTTTATGAGGAGCTCTTTTCTCTTCAAAGAGCAAACACAGTTAATAACCTCCTACCTAGAAGCACTAATATTCAGCTTGACTGGTAAGTGAAAAATAATTTCAAAACAGGACATGGTATTATAGCTATTTCTACTGACTGCAGTGCAGTTTGTTATTGTATTCTAGCTATTTTGGGAAATAAGTCAACTTAAAATGTCATATTAATTATTTACAAAATACTGACATAAATGAAATGAAGATTTGACTGAAATAACAGTTCAGTGTCTCATTCTGCCTTCTTAATGAACATAACAGGGAACTGCTGAATAATTTTCTGCTTACTCTACTGCAATCTTTCCTTCTCCTTCCCCTGCAAAACAGACCATCAAAAAAACCTCAGGCTCAGACATCTCTGATTCTTGGACAGGTCAAACAGCATAATCAAATCTAGATTCCATCTCCAGCTAATGCTGGGGAACTGTTTGGTTTATCTTTACAGAACATTCCTTCAACATATGTTACAGTCAGTGTCTCAGGGCACACTCACTTTATTTTCAGCTGTGCTTTGAAATATGAGAAGGAAAACAGCCCCGAAATACCATTCTAACTAAAATCAGTCATTGTTTTGGAGTAACTACAATACAAAGAGTATTGACCCTTTCTGACTTCCTTGTCAGATTAAGAGCTGGCAGTTTTCTAAAACATTAAGTCAGTCAGAGCCCAAAGGATAACATGACTTCTAATTCAAGGTAACTGGAATAAAGAAAAGAGAAGAGAAGCTGATTAATTAGAACTGTATAGTGAACTAATTTGCATCCCTATTCTCACTGGTTTTCTAAAAAGAGAATCAACGTGTGTTTGTGCCTCACATCATCTGGCTCTTTCCCACATTAAAAATGACAGGTTTTGCAAGTGAAAAAAAAATTTCCTATAAAAAGGTATATTTCCTATTGGGACACAAATGATTTTTACTGAAGTAAAATTTCCTTCATCACTGTGAGTTTGGGATAAGAAGCATGGAAATTTGTTCTTGGATTTCTTCCAAGAACTACCAGGACTTCCAGCACTGCTGTTACAGAAAATTTGAGAGGTTAATCTAAATTATTTCATGTATCCTGCCACCACATCATCTGTCATGTCACCACTTCTGCCCAGCAGACAGAGCAGTGTAACCCTTCCTTCCAACTAAAGTCTCACCTGGCAGCACAGAAATGATGCAATTCTGCACCTTCCCACCACCTCTCCTCTCTTTTCCAGCCACAAAAAGGATATCCATAACAACTCTCCCTAGAGAGCAGCAGGGCAAATAAGGGGATAGACCAAGGGATCTTTGCCTTGTTTCTATGTTTCTAGCTCAAGAAGATGTAGAAAACAGTGAGTCATCACACTGAATTTTCCATTCAAGACTGCTGACTGAAATGATAGGGCTCCCAGCTGCACAGTAACACCACGGACTGCCTTGGAGAAGATCCCTCTCAATCCATCCACATTTCTGTTTCAAATCACGTTTTTACAGCAGTGAAATTTTACTAGTAATCACAGCTGCTTTTCTGAAGTATTTTGGAGGTCCAAAGATCCTCATAAATTTCCCTTAGCATTTAAAGCTGCTTTAACTCATTTGAACTGAAGTGGCTCTGATACTTGGAAATAAATCTCACTTTATTACTTGGAAACACCTGGGCAAATATTAGCCAGTTGAGTCCCCTGTGACTTCCTGCCTCAAAATGTGATATGAGACCTTGCCAGAGCTATCAAACTGAACTTTAACTCTGCTTCACATCTGCCTGAAATGCAGAGGTGGGAAGAGTGGTCTTATGGTCCACTGTCTCTGCAACAGCTAACTAATCAGAACTTTTTTTCCCTGTTCTTTTTTTTAATTTCACTATCCAAAAGGCTGTTTTTCAAACTAAGACAAGATATGCCATGAACTGTTGACTTACACCCTAGGCTCACTTTCTAAAGCATTCCCCATTCTGTATAATGTTCGGGGGTTTTGTGTAACATTACTTCCTGCCTTTCTTAGAAGGGGGGAACGGAATTTCTCTCTCTACATATCTAATGTTAAAATGAAGAGATTCCTCATCACCCCATTCCATCCAACTTTCTTACCCTGGACTCTGCTTTTGCCAGCATTTCAGTCTCTACTAAATGAAGTCAGTAGTTTATTGCTATGCAGGCTTCAGGAGTGAAACGTCACGGGCTGAGAGGGAGCAAGTATTGGTCTTGACAGTTTGGATGCTGCTTCCTTTCTCAAAGATGACTTTTTTGACAGCACCAGAAAGCTTTGTCTGTTTTCAAACTCTAAGATATGACAGGGATTCAGAAGGCAGGATAAGACAGACCATGCCAGGTCAGTGTTTTTTGTCTACACAAGCTTACGGTCTCTTTGAATTTATAAACCAGTAGAGGAAAAGATACTGGGGAAAAGGAGGGGGAAGAATATCTCAAATGCTTGCAAAAGGTCTGCTGTGCTCAGCCAAACCCTGATGTATTCAAGAGGAACCACACAGCCTTTGTTAAGCTACACATCCCATGCTTAATTGAGAAACGATTCCTAATAAGTCCTGGAGAGCTACAGGTCTTTCTATCTCTCAAATGGGAAACAATCATATCTCACGGCAACTCATTACGTATTCTTTTTGTACCATGAGTTGTTTTAAAACCGTGAAATTAGTTCTGGCAGAGTGTACAGAGAAACACCCATGAGATGAGACTGAACGAGTTATGTAAGGTTTCCACACATTCCTCATGAATGTTAACTCTTCATGGCTAGAAGTCAGCTTTTTTAGAAGAAGAAATATTCACGTAGGAAACAGCTTTTTTCTTCTCTCCCTGACATTCTGTCTATCCAAAATCTCCATAATTATGTTTGGCACAGAAACCTCCTTTCTACATTGTTTCTTTGACGCTTAGTCACCATGAATTATAATTTATAAACTGATTTACAATATTTATAAATTAGTTGAGCTGGAGCTGCCTGTGGTGCCAAGTAAATTGACCCTTCTGTGTGGTATACTGCAAACTTTCAAAATGTATCAGAATCATTAATACATAAATTGCCACATAGGAGCCAAAATGCCAGAGCACAAGATCAATGCGCTGATTTGCCCAGTGGGTTGGACTCTCTAACCTGGATACCTGGGACCCTCCAGCAAGGATCACAAGTCTTTTCAAAGACTATTGCCACTCTACTAGTGAGCTTTTGGCCTCCCTAGAAAGAATATTAGCCTTGGGTGCTTGCAGGATACTTTTTGGTACATGTCAGTTAGTGAACTGAAAGCCCTTAAAGATGGAATTCTTCTCTTGTCCTGCTCAGTCTGGAGAGCTACAACAACAACTGGGGTCAGGTTAATGGCATTGCTCAACAAATGCACACTCAGAGCTGGGAAGAGATTCCTTGTGCTCTCCTGCAAGTGGGATGGAGGGTCAGGAAACTACGGTAGAACCCGAGTTCAGCTTTGAGAGCTATGAATGAGGTCAGGATGGAGCTGCAGCCCAAGGAACAGTTAAGACAGGATAATTTGTCACTCTCCTCTTACAGTCCACTGCTGACTAAGCCAACAAGCCTGCCTGTGATACACAGTCTGCAGAGAAAAAGAGGGAAGAATTAATGAAACTGAGTGATACAGGATACAGCAGGGTCTGTATAAAAGCACTAAACCCAAACTCAACCTTGAAATCCAAGTACACTCGTAATTACTCAGTATGAAAAAAAAAATCACAGGAAACTTGCGGTGAAAGCTTTAATTTGTTAAATTAATGTTGAAAAGAATCTGTGTGAAGTCCTCACTGCTTGCTAAGCCTTTGTGAGTGCAATCTAATGAATGAACTGCCTTTGCAGGCCTGCTGAAGAACAGGCTATTTAAAATGCACCTCCTTTTACTTTTAGCATTCAAAAAGAAATTCAAATTCTTTGATAAAAACATAGAATTAAAAAAAACAAAAACAAATAAACCAAACTGAAACCCCCACCACAACAGAAGCACTCCAGTAGCTAGATTCAGCAGTTTAGATAAACAGAAGTAATAAATTTTCATTATATAGCAGAAGGCAACCATCCCTTTTGAAAATAAAAAACATTTAAAAATCTACATGTTACATACGTCTTAACTTTTGAAATTTCTTAAGTTTCCAGGATAGAAATGGCCTCATTTAAGGCCATGTGATGCTAATGAAAGAAAAACAGTAAATTTGCATTTTAATTCTAACAATCTTCTGTCGACACACTCTGTTACATCCATAATGAAGAACCGAAGTCAGACACTTCCTGTTAACTGATGGGAATTGGAGTTCTGAATATTATACAAATAGCAAGAAGAAAAAAGTTTCACTGGCTCGTTCTAAAACTCAATTAGGCTATTAAAAGAGGAAACAATTGAAGTTGCCTAAACATTTCTCAAAGTAAACGGTACCCTGGAGTTCAGCAGAACTGTAGGGCTGTTTCCAGACATCTTATTTTCCTCTCTTTAAATGTTACGGAAAATTGTTCTGAATATGATGCCAAAATGTAAAACTGAAAAACACAAAGGATATTAGAACTGTCTGAATTACAGATGTCTCTAAATACTAATAGCATAAAGATGTGAAGCAGGTTGACCTTAAATGTCCTTATTTTCAACCTGTTGGAAGATCTTTGTTTCTTACTGTTTACTTCTGTACTTAGGCTGACTAGAAATGATGATAACCCATCACAGAAATCCTATTAAAATAATCTAAAATTGCTCCTTCATGCAACTGAGCCTACTGCATGAGCTAAAAACAGGTGAGACTGCTAAAATCCTTGCCAACTTTTCTCTACAAGGAGAGGAACTGTTGAGCAACAGACACATCCAAATCAATATTCCCAGTGGAACAGGAGAGCTTGTGGCAACAGTCAGCATCCTCCCCCAGCCATTAAAATTTAAAGAACCATTGAGAAGCAGCAGATAAAAAAAATAATAATAAAAAAGGAAACAAAAAACCTCTAACAACAAACACTTCTGCTGACAAAAAAGGGAAGAGACAGAAAATCTTTCAGAATGTCCTTCCTTGTCTACTACTGCAGACACTGCCACATGAGAGGGCACAAGGACTGAAGACAGATAAAGACTTCCAGTGGTGTAATGCAGCTTTAAAGTTACAAAAGGAAAGGACAGCCCATAGTTCTTGGAGATATTGCATGCTACCTTTATAAAATTTCTGTTATTCCATTGCCTGTTGCCCTTAACAAGGTTTGGTTTATTATTTTTAATGAAAGCATTATCACTGAGGTTTGGAGAAAACCAAGACAGCTGGTTGCCATTGTTTTAATTGCAGCAAAATAAAAAGCTACATTCTCTATTTCTTCGTCCATTCCAGAGCAGGCCAACACAACTGACTTCTGGACGCAGGCATAACCATAGCTGGAAACCATTTTTTTGCTCCAACCCATGTTTTAAAGGTAGCTGAGACCTGATGCTTCAAAATTCCTTTCTGTGTGCCAACTCAACCTCTCCCTCCAAACCCCTAGGAGGGGAAAGGAATCTCCATACCACTGATGCCTGCTGCACTTCAGGAAGATATTTTTGATAATTTAGTACTTCTTTCCAACCAACAGTGAACTGAGACTGCAGCTCAGAAGGCACAGTAGGCACAGCAATGCATGGCACACACAGCTGTGTCTCACACTGAACAAGGACAGCACTGGATAGAGCCCTCTTAAAATCTGCTCTGAGTCACTGGGAAGGTGCTCTGGAACAGCCCTGGGCCTGTTTGTGCTTAGCAAAGCTTAGCCACAGGATGCCTTGCACTCTCCTTTTCACAGCACCAAACCTGCCTGAGTCCAAGAGCATTTGGACAATGCTCTCAGGCACATGGTGTGATCCTTGGAGTTCTCTGCAGGGCCAGGATTTGGACTCATTGATCCTTGTGGGTCACTTACAATTCAGGATGTTCTATGATTCCTCATAGCTGCTTTCATTTTGGTAAAACTGAGATGAGATGAAGAGTCAAATCTTCCAAGAGGTGAGGTTTAAACTAATCTCTCATGGCAAAAAATGCCCAGTAATCCTCTTCTCCTCCCACCATTTGAGCTCCTCGGAGTTTTCATCTGTATGTGCATTTGGGGGATAAGTGGGACAGGAAGTGACTAGCAGTCAAGTGAATATTTTTGGCAGAAAATACTTTTTGTCTGACTGTGAAAACCAAGACATGGCTTGAATTGTGATTTCATCCAAATTATGATTACTTCAACATAATCTACAGCCTAACATGTGGGTCCAGCTCCTGAGGTTCAGACATGATTTATCCTAATATAGCTAAACTCTACCTCCAATAGCCAAGGGAAGACCCTCCATCACATGAATTACTTCATTGGTCAGTGTTTAGTTGACAACAACTCAAAGATACCTCACTCCCAAAGTAGGCAACAGGATCTTCAATTGTAAATGACCAGCTATTCATTAGCCCAGTCCAAGATCCAGTATTAGAGCTTATACAAGTAAATGCAGACCCTCCCCTGTTAAAGCAATCATACCAAAACAAGCCCCAAAATCGCGTAACAACAAAGTAGAAGGATAAGTGACTCCGGAAGCAGAAGACAAAAACATTCTCTATTCCATATGATTTCCACATTTTTGTGGTAGAAGATCAAAATAAACCATAGCACCTTTTAATGAGAGTGGAAAGCAGCATAATTCATTTACTTTCACTTGCACAAGTATTTCAACTATGACTTTATGACTCATCTCTAAAGAGCCTGGGGTACAGCCAAAGCATCTTTCATATGCACTTTGGTTGATGAAATACTGCTTAGAATACTTTCCTTTTTCTTGGAAAAGTCAAAGCTGTCAGAAATCTTAATTTTCCACCCTTTCTTTCTCTATTTATAAGGCACTTAGGGAAATACCCATCAAGCTGAAAATAGTGCCTAGCTCATTGTATATTTTCATAAAATCATCTTCCCTAACCAAAATAATGCAAGTGACCAGGAGCAAACACACTTTGCAAACCCCACACTTTCCATGTTAACAGGGTATTTTCAAGTGGTAATTACAAATAATGAAAAATTAAGAAAGAACAGTTTGTCCTTTTCCTCTTTGGACTTCTGTGTGTTTTAAGTATTTTCAGGCCCATGTATTCCTAATCCTTATTCAAGACACTCACACACCTATTAAGGGCAGTGAACATTGCAGTCCTCACACTGGCTTAACTCTGCTGAGTAGGTCATTATCTCGTACCTAACTATATCGGTAGTTTCAAACTTAATTTTTCTACCTCTAGAATTTCCCCTCACTTGGAGGGAGGGAGAGAGGGGGCATAAGATAGTTTCTTTCTTTCTCCCCCTCCCCACTTTTTTAAAGATACTCCCACACTGTACAGCTGTACAGTTGCCATACAGTTTTGTATCTCTCTGAAATATGCCCCCAAGAAATACTTTCATTTACAGTCCTTTAAAGAAACAGCTTCCCAACTGTGACAATACCAGAGGCTGAGTTAACTAATAAATACTTCAGGAATTTAGTTGGGAGATTGATGATCCCTCCACTGAAGTGGAAGATAGAATACAGATGGAGAAGCATTCCTCTTTACGATAAAACATTTTTCCCCTAGAGGTTTAGACGCAGCACACAAAAATCTTTCTCTTCAGTTATGAAGTTATTTATAAGGAATATATTGAGACTTAAAGAAGTTCCTGAGACTCGTTCAGAAAATACTTTTCTCTTCTGTGTAGGAAGTCAGAAGAAGCCTGACAGCAATCTAATCAAAACATGCAAATGAGCTAAACTTTCTTGAAGGGTTGTAGGATTTCTCCAGAGAAATTTACAGAATGTCCTGGCACAGAGGTATTTTCTTAAGTCACTGACTTTGTCTTCTGTGGTTCTATACCATTCTATAAGGCCTCCTTGTCAGTTTGTACTCTCTGCTGGCTACAGATGCCCCAGCTGGAGAGACACTTCATTTTTAATTTAATGCTGAACACCTCAAAGGATGGGGAGAATCAGGAAGCAATGAAATGACAGAATCTTACATTTAGCCTTCCAAAGTAATAATAAAAATAATTTAAATAATACAGTATTCAACACTATTCAGACAATGAGTTGACTTCATTTCACATCAAGTTCAAAACCAAACCAATTTTTTTCTCTCCCTTCTGATTACACTCTACTGCAGTGCATATAGAAACTGACTTTGCATGCAGACCAGGATGAGAATAAAATAAAATCTCCCTGTTTTCTTGACTCTATTCCTTCTGTTTGCTGTCTGAACCCTTCCTTTCCAGGGCATTTGGTGAGAGGCTGATGAGCTGAAGTACCTGTTAAGATCCAAGTACTTGCAATGAGCATCAAGCTGTTTTTACAGAAGTCAGATATTTTGGCTGAGAATTAGAATGAGCATTTGGGAAACCTCCCCTAACCAAAGAAGGGGCTTCTGCTAATAAAAGCAAACACAACCAGCACCCTGCCATGCAATGGTTTGTACCAGTGATATGTTAACATGAAAGATGAAAAATATCTCTGGTTTTCCAGAACACTAAAAGCACACTTTTCCCTGGATTATACAGAAAGGCTTACATGGAATATCAAAAGCTTGCATGGAATGTCCAACCACCTTATTTTGGTTTCCCACAGGCTGACAAAATGAATTGACACATTAGTCTTCCTACATGTTGCATTTACAGCAAACTACCTGATCAAGGTCTAATTTTCACAGCTTCCTGCTCATCAGGTCTCTACTGAAAGAGCAGTGAGGAACTCTGGCACTCAGCAATTTGTACAAAACCACACCCAAGCACCTCTCTACTGACCCACCACAGTGCACTGAGCAGTCTCACAGAGGGTGGCCCCTCTGATAAAGAAAAGCACTAAAGAGACTTGAGCATATGCAGTGACAAGTGTCTGAGCCCATCAATGCACAGGGGACAGGGTTTTTAGAAAGGCAGATACGACAAATACTGCAACTTCTGTGAAACAGGGACTGATCAAACACAAATATCCCCATGTTGTAAGTGTGATCTAATGAGGACACTGTTGCAATTCTGTTTTTTATTATTATACCAGCTATTATCATAGCTGGATTATTAAAATACACATCAGTAAGGAAATGTAATAGCATCGATTCCATTTGCTTATTCTGTAGGAAAAGATTGTGATACTGATGCATTTTTAAGACTTCTGTTCATTAAACATAATTAAGCAAGTGAGTAGTTTTTCTATAGAATTATCTAAATACTGTATTTAACCCTTTATTTTTCATTACTTTCTATTACTCTGAAAGTTGTATCTATAATTCTTACAGAAAGCATAAACTTCTGTCTGCCCCTCAATTCACATGCAAATCTGAAGAGGCAGAATTTATCTCCATAAACAAATCTGTAATGATCCTGATGTCTACACACTTACAAAGCAGATGCTTAACATTCCAAGTTGTGCAACTCAAACAGTGCCTGACAAGTGGAAATAACAGCAGAATACTGATCGTGGCATCAGGACTATCTGGAGACTTGTTTAATTCCTCCCATCTCCCACCCCCAAGCTCTCAAAAGGAAAGCCAGGAAAGGAATTCTCTCTAGACTTGTATCAGGAGACAAAGCAGTGCAAACTCCCAGCTATAGTGGTGCAAATTACAACCCAGATTAGTGAGGGGCTCTGGTTTGTTAACCCTTAATAGTTCTGACCTGGACACAATTAACACACAGGTTTTCTAAATCCTGAACCAGTTACAAGTTCTATAACAGCAGGTTGTTTGGTTGCACTATACTTAAAAAAAAAGTTTTTTATTTTTGACAAGTCTTGACACTAAACCTCATTTCACATAAACACTAAAGGAAGAATTAACTTGAAGTAGAATTTTTTCTTTTTGCTTTACTCCTGCTCCCCATCAAGAAGGATGTAATTTATTGAAAACTGGCTGATTCTTTCCTGGCACAGCGATGACAACTTTTATAAAAACAGTACCATCTTTTCTTCAGTTACACCACAAGTGCAAGCATTACTCTAGACTTGAATGTTGAGTCGTTTAACGCTTACAATGCTTTTGAGCCACAGATCAAACAGCATTCATTAAACCCCACACTGCTCTCAGGTTTTACTATGTGATCACCCTTGCTTTATAGTGGAGAAGCAACGAGTAGAATCCCCAATACAAGGCCAGTGGCTTAGCCAAGACCAACACCCAGGAATCTGGAAGGACAGGCTCCTTCTCTCACCAGCACTTCGCTCTCTCAGACAATGGGCCACAGCCTCTGGCCTCATAAAACCAGAATAAGTTAATGCATCTCCATGAAGTCAGATTCACATCATGTAAGTACAATCAGAATCAGACACAAAATATTTAATTAGATTTTGCATGTGGATTTTTCAGCCCATGGTGATTTAATACAACTCAGTCACTCATCCATTACAAAAAGAATAATACTAACTTCTTATTAAGAGTACAGATTAGAGGTAGTTGAGATTAAAGCTGGGGGCAAGGAGAAAGGTTTGTTTGATTCCTATGCAATTCTGATTTTTTCACTGGAGTCATGCCAGTGTGAATGCAAACAGAACCAAGCCCAGACTAGAAACCCCAAATCCTAGGAGCTGATTTCTGCAAGTATGGGCTACCTGGCCTTAACTACTAAAGCCTCTATGCCAAAGAGTTACGAACAGCCCCACTGAATTCAAGGCACTGTCACACACTCAGTTTTAAAAGCTGAAGATGGAATGACACTTACTGCCTCACTGACCGTAAAAACCACCTCACAATCCTCAATTTATATTATTAAAAAACAATTGAGCTAAAAAACCCAAAGAAGATGCATAGAAGCTACAACTGCAATGGCTTTGTGTAGCTCCAGATGCCAGCTAATCAATCTCAGCTAGCTAAAGTAAACAGCCACAAAAGCAAAGCACATTTGATACTGAATATATTGATTTAGGGATTTCAGCTGTGGTAACAGGTCAATTGTTCCACTGGAAGAGTAACTGTTCCAGGCGTCACAGAGCATTAAGACTATAGAATACTTCTAGGGAGCCTAAGTTAAAGAAAGAGTTACTAAATAACTACATGGAGATCAAATTCAGGAGTTTTACAGCCCAGACTTTTCAGACTACAAATCTTTCAGTTTATGGAAGAGCTTTCAATTTACATTAATACCTTGAGAATGAAGCCCAGGCTTTCAAATGCACAGGGCTGAATCCTGCAGTTATGATTTAATTAATAAGTTACTTGTGATTTAGAGCCAAAATGCTTAAGAACAAGAGGGACGGAAGGAAACTGCAAAATAGCTTCCCTCCTCAGTGTGTGCTGGATCCTACACAGAAACAGTGTGTCTGGAAGCACATTGCCTAGGGCTGGATCTCAGTTAACTGGATTGCTTTAGAATTTTAGGGACTTCTCAATAGCTTAATGAACAGGTGCAACAAATCCTTGTTCACTTCCACAATCTACTTACCCCAGAGAAACCAGTCATAAATGTTCAACAGAAATTCTGAATAAGCAACAGGACTTCTCCACAGATTTCAAAAAGCTGTCCAAGACATAGGCATAAAGCCAATTGTGGGGACGGAAACTGAGCATATTTCATTCTTGCTGGATGGCAGAGTTGCTGCTGCAACATGTTCTCCTTGTCAGCAGCCCACAGTTCTGGCAGGGTTAACCATGACAGACTCCCTCTTCAGAGTGGGCTACTGTACAGCATCCAGACAGAGATTTCAGAAGGTTCTTTACTGTACTGAGTCAAAAGCAGGTTGTCTTTCCTCCCTTTCCTCACTTTCTTAAATGTGTGACATTGTTCCATTTTAAAATAGTTTTCATCTGATTACTGTTTGTATCCATAGTGCCAGGCAGCAAGCAAACAAAAGAAAACATGCAGTCCATCATCTAAGCAGAATGCAAGATTGCCTACTCCAGAAAATTGCCCAATCTGACTAGTAAATATAACTGAAACCCAGTCTTTAAAGGGGAAAGAGAGGTGCTATTCTTAAGTTGATTTTGATGTTGTGACATTTTCTAATCCCAAAGAAAAATGTCTTTATGGAATCATCCAATTCAAACTCCTCCCTTCCCAAAAAACCTGAACCCACCCAACCAGAACTTCCAACAGTACCAAAAATTCTAAGAAAAACAAAGAAGGATTAATACTCAAAAACAAGAGGGAGGCAAGAAGCTTATCAAATGTCATCTGAATCATTACTTATCTTAGGTTTTGCAGGTAACAAAGGAAAAGAATAATTAATTTGTGTGGCTCTATGGCACTGCAAAGCCCATTTCAAGCTGTGACAGAGTTCACACATTTCTCCACCCTGCACAGGTATTTGAGTTTGGTTCCTAGGCTGTACAATACTACTAAAAGACCTATCAACCTACTGCTGGTGTTTTTGCGTTGGAAAAGCAGTCTGGGATCACCAGCCAAAACTACGGAGCAAAAGAAACAAAACTTATCTACATCTATCTACTATATGCATAATGAAAAACACCCAGAAGCTTTTATGGCTTGGCTTCTGCCTTCAAGAAACTTTAAGAGCTGTTGGCAGTTTAAGGAACACCAGGAAACAGGTGAAAAGCATGTTTGTTTCTTCTCTGGTGGGGATACATAGAGAAAAAACTCCTCAGTTCTGATACTACCTTTAGACATTTGCTGCCAAGAAATGAAGAAGGTTGGCACTGTTACTTATGGTGGGAAAACCAGATATGGTTTAGGACTGCTAATTAAATTTTTATGCTACCTTAGCATATACTAAATTTCATATTCTTCCCTCATTATATAAAAATGTCTGAAAATGTAAATCTAAAGCTTCAAAACCTTACACATATTAGAAATCCTAATATCTTAAACACATGGGTATTTCAGTTTTAGTCTTTCATGTTGCCCTTAAAAAGTTTTTGAACATTGTACAAGACAGTCATCAAAAACTCTCCATAGAATCAAAGGCCAATAAAAATGGATACTTGAGACTACACTCCAATGTGACCTTTGAGCATCTGAGTTTTACCTGAACTCAGATCCTTTGCTTGTCATCCTCACAATCAAAAATACTTCTAGCCAGACTGGTGTGAGCACTGAATTTATGGGTTAGCTCCTTTACTTCATCTTAGTCAACAGATCCCAGTCACAGCCTTTGTAAGAGTGCCATCCTTGAAAAGAAACGTTAACTTTCAGTTTTCACTGTGACAAGCAGAGTGAAAAACATGTTCCGGTAAAATGAGAACTGACACAAAGACTTCATTCAGCTCTACAAGTAAATTTAAAATAAAGTCTTTCAAAACTTAAATGCGATGGTACAGTCTTACTCACTTCCTCACAGGTATACGCCTGCTTCCCAATTTGTTTCCCACCATCAACAAATAGTGGAAAATCATAAGACAAATTACTTCCAGTGTAATTGTGCAGTTACTTGCTGATCAGAACATTTGAGAATTGCAGCATCTTTGGGTTTTTACACAGCAGTAAAAGAAAAAAAAAAAAAAGAAGTATACAACGGAGTCTAACTGCTTTTGACTGAAAACAGACAACCACCAAGGTGCCAAAATTCTGTTATCCCCTATTTGACTCTATAAGTGGAATTAAATAACAGTAATGGCATGGAAATTTCAGTTCATTATCATTTTTTTCTGTGTTGTGAGCGTACTGAGATTTGCTAGGATACTCATCTGTTCAAAACAAGGCTAAATGTCACAGCTTCTTTAACACTTTTATCTTCACCAACAAAAGCAAAGAGCCAAGACCCACATGTCTCAAACAGAATAGAAAACTTTCACTATCACTTAAATGACCATTATTACTAGACAACTGGGTTCAACTGCTATTAATGTGAATAAGATTAAATCCAAACCAAAAAACCTAAACTCAAAAGCCAAACCCACCACCCAGAAAATTTGTTTTCCCCCCTGTGCGTAAATCACCTGCCATTCAATGCACATTTTATCAACTCTAAAACAGGCTATAATCTATAGAGTATCGATCAGATAGTTATTTTTCATGTATGATTCAAAGGGTAAAATATAGCAACATCAATGCAATCATCACAGAGCTATCACTATCCGCTAAGTACTAGTCAGCATATGAATACAAGCACTTTTTCCTGCTCTCAAGCTGGGACAAAATTACTGTCTTTTCCAAGATGCCCAGCATATTTAATACTGATTTCTATAAAAAAGAAGCTTCCTTTTTTTTATGTCTCTAGTGCTTGCCACACTACAAGCTTGGTCTTGATAGACAAAAAAAGCAGAATAAATTATTAGATGGAAGCAAAATTACCACTCAGAAACAAACAGCTTTTGTGAAACATTTCATGTTCTGAGGAAATTTTTAAGGCTTGGTAAGCAATTCAACTACTGCTGACTTCATTACCTGAGGGAGAATGCAGATGAAATTCTTTCTGTAAGACAATAGTTGGAGGGGAAAAAAGCAGCGAAGCATAGTGGAGTGTGTTTGTAAACTGGAGGGATTTAAACCTTGCTTTTCTATTGACTTCACATGTGGGGGGAGGCAAACTGCTAAATGAGACTGTTTTATTTGCTCCAAGTGTTAAATCAGTACCTCACAAAACCTCCTGGTGGCATGGAAAGGATTCGCAGGAGGCCCCGGAGGGCTCTGGAAATGCACAAACCGATTTCTGTGAGCCCTGCGGTAACGCAGCTCCCGCGGCCCCGGGCAGGGCGAGGCCGGGGAACGGCACAAAGCTCCCTCCAACTGTGACCGACCCACTGCAGCGCTGGGATTGGGGATCGCCTGAATCCCGGAACAAACAGCAACATTCCTGCTTCCTGCACCAGCCTTCGGAATTCTCGGAGCTTCTGCATGCTGCCACCATTTCATCTCCATTACAACCTAAGCAAGCAGTGATTAGAGCATCAGCATCATCTCCCGTCTATGTGAACTGCACTTAAAGAAGGGGTTTAGGTTTACACTTTTCTGTGCTTCCACTGAAATGCCATCATGCACATAAACAGGCACAAGCACAAGCTGCTTCCAACCCTACCTACCAGATTAGTAGGAAAGGCATTCCTTTGAAAAAAACCCCAAAAAAGCAATATTTCAAATTGAGTTTAAAATATTTGTCAAAGAAGCTAATTGTGAAGAATATTAACTTTAAATTTTTTACTGCTGTTTTAATTTCTTAAAATTTTTTTAATTCTTAATTTTTTTTTTTTTTTGCCTTTGAAGAAATTTTTAAGTATGACAACAGATTTAGCAAGTACTGCATTTGAATACAGAAAAAATATGCAAAGCTCCTATATTTGCTGTTTGGTATGAGACTCTAAAACCAAAAACCAAATGTCATAATGTAACTGATAACAACATGGTCAGATAGACAGTTTTTTGAGTCACATCTTTGTGAAAGCTTAGCCGTTTCTACCAGATTTCTATCACAATGACATCGATATCTAAGTACTCGGGAAAAATGAAGAGCTCTTTGCCCTGCACCCCAAAAGTGTCTTCCAACACAAATAAAATAATACTTTAGAGTTTAATGCTGTTCTGAGGGGCTGCATAGCTGATTGCAGGACTCAGCAATGTTGATAAGACTAATATGCTGCACCTACCTCTTGGCATAATGTATAAAAAAGCAAGCAACCTGAAAAACTGGATTTAAACTTAACCACACGTACATTTTATTCATTTGACATGCTAAAATAAGGTTGCTTAAACTTTGTTTCTGATGTAGTTAAAATTACCATGTAGCTATAGATTGACAACTTCAGAGAGAACATAACTGTAACTGAACCAGGATACCTAGTGCACACACCATGAAGGAAAAATGTTATTGAACTGTTTGTGACTGAAAAGCCGACCAGATAGGGTGGGCGTTTTTGTTTCTTACGGGTTTTGTTTGGTTTTTCTTTCCCTGCAAGTATTGCAGGAATCAGGCAGGCTCAGAAAACAGCAGAAGATAATTTTTACTATCATCATGTATGGGCAGTGAGAATCAGCTGAAACAAAACAGAAATTTTCGGTTAAGTAGCTAAGCAACAATTTGTCAATGTCAGAAGTATCATTTTAGATCCGTATTTGTCTTCAGTCTGAAGTGGTTTTAAATGTCCTAATTCTGGGCTTTAAGTAAAAGACCACATTGTGGAAGCAAGAACTTTAATGTGATCAACTCATGTACTGTTGAAAATATATCCAGGATTGTGCCTGTGCCACCTCCTGACTGCAAAGCACTTCAGAAAATCCAGATGGGATCTGTTTTTGTCAGTATCTGTCTGAGTTCCTGTCTTTTATTAATCAGTTTGCAATGACAATAGAGCAGATATAGGGGTGAAAATATTAACGAATTACGACGGTTTTGAAACATTAATCCCTTCCAATAATTTTCTTCTCACAACTCCAGAAAAAAATTCCCATAGATTTAATTATTATGGGGCTCTATTGTAAAAACTGTCACCCACACCTACCCTGAGCTGGGCAGCAGCAAAGCAATATTGGAAGGGCCATTAGCACCCTGTGGAAAGCACATACCAGGACAAGCAAATAGGGATTACATAGCCCATGTGCAGCCCTCTGATGTCCTTACAGACAAAGAGCTCTCAACTGAAAGAGGCTTGCAAGAGAGCTGAAGAAATCATAGCTGTCCCATGGCACAGATTAGTTCGGAAATGAGGAAAAATATTTATGTTTTGATTTGACTAAAGTGTTCTGCATATATGATGTAAAATTCTCATAACCTGTTCCATCAAGATTCACACCATGAGTAAGGGGAAATACTCTGCCACTTTCATATTATTCAATTTAGGTTGAAAGAGCTGAGGAATGACTAATACTGCAAGATTTCTACTACACCTATTCCCGAATGAGTCCAGCCTAAATTGAGTAGCTTTTGCCCATAGAGCATTGCTGGTTAGAGGAGTGATTTTTTTTTTCCTTTTTATTTAGCCACAGTACTATACCGTCAGAAACTGCAGCACAGAGGCAGTTATACCACCATGGGTGTTTTTGCTTCTGTTCCTTACTGTATTCAGGGAACTGACAGAAGCTGCATCATCAGCAACTCTTACTCATTTTTTCCACTGCAAATATTTATCCATAAGCCTGAAACTAATCACCAGAACAAAAATGGTATTTCCCCCCCTGCTTGGGACAGGGGGAGGGCAGAGCAGGGAGTTGCAGCAAAGTAACAAGGGTTGATAAGCACCGGATAATCTGTGGGTTTAAAAATTCTAAGTACAACGAAATCCAAAAAACAGTAGAGAAGACTAAAAACCTCAAAAGGGCAAAAGCAAATGGTAATCTGAATAGACAACATATCTAATCAGAAAATCATTAGAGCTTACATCTGAGACACGTGTAAGATCTGCACGACAACAGGGCTCATTCGTTAAAGTACTGCTGATGATTAAACCAAGTATTTCTTTCCATACAACTGCAACAAGGACAGATACAAACCTCTACAACCATCATGGCAACAAGCTCACTTACAGTATCAATGCTTGCTGACATTATCACATTACTAACACAGTGACTGAAGGGGGGAGTGAAAGTAATCCCCAAAATTACTCTCATGATATAAAAAACCTCAAATCCCAAAACAACAAACATTGCAAAGAATAAAATCCCCAAATTAAATCATCCAGAACAAACATCTCTGTCCCGCTTTAGACAAAAGGGTCATTACACCACTACCCTGGCCACCAGTTTCAGCTCTGAAGTTTAGGTCCTCTCAGCCTCACTCAGAACACACTGCAGGTCTCGCATTGAAAGTAATCTCAGCACATTCAACATAAATCCAATGATCTTAAATATGGCACAACTTCAGCCTTTTCACTTGGGTTTCTTCAGTTTCCATAAAGCAAAGTCACAAAATATGAGACATTTCCACAGTCGACAAAAGCCTACAATTCTAATTGGATGAGTTACAACCAGCTACAACAATTTTCCTGTAAAATTTACACCAGGTGCTCAGTAATAATGAATTAAAAAAAAATTATAATCATCTTTGAAGCAACTACCATGAAAAAAAGAGAATTGGGTAAAATATTTAAGGCCATTAATCATTAATTTCCTTGAATGTGAGTGTTGAGCTGGCATTCTTCTGGCAATGTGCCAAGATCTGTTGATGCCTCCACTGTATTTCACCTTCAGGAGATGAAAATCTATTTTTTAATGTGAACCAATCATTGGACTCTGGTTCTTTAACTATGGCAAGATTCAAAGCTCCCCCTTCAATGAGTTCTAATGAGAATCAAGCACACTATGTACAGGACAAAGCTGTGTTACAAGCAGAGAATAGCAATCAATTTAAATAAACTCAAACCTTGAATTTAGTGAAACTCTCTGACATCTGTAACCCTGCTACTTTCATTGGTTGTAGGCATCATGATAAAGGTGAAGTCCCAGATATTCACCACAACCTGAACCGTGTCAAGGTTTTGGTTTTGGGTCAGCTTTGAACTGATTTACAGAATCATGCAAACCTTTAGGTATTGAATGAACAAAACTGTGACTGTCTTGGGGTATCTTAAAATTTTGGAGTCAATCTAGGTCCTAAATAAATAAACCCACGGAAAAACTAAGCTCAGATTCAATTTCCACACTGCCCAGAGGAGCAGAAACCAGTGGGTTTTGCTGAATGCAGCTATCAGCCTCCGAAAGCAGACAGATTTTTAACTGTCACACACCCCCACATTTTAGCTTTGCATGCCCAACATCCATATGCAATTGATGTACGTAATCTCAGTAGCAATCTTGACCTCACACACAGAAGCACCCACATACTTCTCACACCCACAAACACTTTCTCCAAAAAGCAATTCATGGAACATAGAACAATATTATTAAATAAATGTTTACTCATTAAATGCACAGCACAAAATTAGTGATGTAGGGAGCACTTCCTTTTGAAGTGAAACATCAGACTAACCAGAAGTACAGCCCAATAAATTCTTTTGACTAAACAAACCAAAACTATGTTATAATTTTGGACAAAATCAAATCCTGAGGATGCATGGGATTTGCACAGCACTGATTTGGTTTTATTTCCATTGCATGTGGGAGCACATTATTCAATAGCCTGTTGGTGGACACTGGTGTTTTACACAGCAATTTCAAATGGTAGAACTTTTGGGAAGTGTGGCAGTTCCTTACAGCATTTAAATTTGTGCTTATGCCCCCACAGTAATGGATATGCCCAAGGACATGGGGAACAAGTGTTGCATCAGGACAGACGGGAAGTGTAAAACATCTCTCCTCCTCCTCCAGCTGCAGAGACTGGCAATAAGCAGCTCCCAGTGCTCCAAACTGCAGCCCTCGAGGGGCCACAGTTTTATAGGAAGAGCACTGCTGGAAGGAGGCTCTGTGCCCTGGGACTTAGGATATCCACAGGGGTTGTGTACATGGTTCCTATTTATCTAGTGCTTGCCCAGTGTTGTACCTGTGCTGCAACAACATTCTTGGGAGATCCCTATGCATTCCATACTTGCAGTAAAAACACAATAAACGCAAGAACACTTGTACTATACATTGCTCATTTTGGATTGGTCTCATTTTGGACTGGTCTCCTATCTGAGGCATTAAACCAAATTTTTCAACCCAAACCAGAACTCAGACCACACATTTTACTGATGGGCTGTCAGTGAACTGACATTTCTGCTACTGATTTACTTCCAGTCCTCTCTTTCTCCCCATGGTGTACATGGGCTGAAAGCTTTGTATACACTCAGTTTACTCTATGGTATAATAAAAAGATGGAAGGAACTCTAAGGTCCATACAGAAGGCAGTTCTCAGAGAAGTCCTCTATTTCTTTCAAAGGAGTCCATCTCCTCCTCCACTACTCCCACTCCCACTATATCATGCATGAAAAACCTGCAGAAGATTTTAAATAAAGAACTACTCAGGACTGGAATATTTAACCTTTCCAATGCAAGAAAAAGCCCAGTATTTCTAAACATCTTCTCACACTGTTATGTTCAGACTCAATCTGCATAGAATATTCAGTGCAATGGCCTTTCTGAGCTAGATCACAGATTCAAGCTTTATGGGTATCTGGAACTCATCTGTTGAGCCA
This sequence comes from Drymodes brunneopygia, assembly GCA_013400955.1. Classification (NCBI taxonomy): domain Eukaryota; kingdom Metazoa; phylum Chordata; class Aves; order Passeriformes; family Petroicidae; genus Drymodes; species Drymodes brunneopygia. Next base: position 502,255 of record VZTZ01017966.1, read on the forward strand.
AAAGAATATAACGAGAATGTCTGCTGACATCTGTGAGACACCTGTTTTCCACATTCCTCTCTACTCCCTGGAGCAAGCTGTATCAAAAGAAAACAACAATGCTTTATGAACTCCTCTTTCTCCTTTCATGCTTTCTGAGAAGATAAACAGCAGTTCCCTAAAGCCAATGGTTACTGCACAAGCACAGTAACTGTATTTAAGACATATATATGCATATATATATTTGTATCACAGAACAGCTACAAATGAAAATTCAGAACACTTACCTCACCTACAGACTACTACCAGAAAATTTCATTACCATGCTATAGGAAAATAAACCTAAACAGGTTATATATTCACCCTTTTAGCCCCACCCAATAGAAAATGTGAATTAAAACCCTGGGTTTTTACAGAATTTTTCAGCTATTCAAAATATTCAATTCCAATAATCCGAGCACTTAAATATATGCATAGCAATACATTTTAGATGAATCTGTGCCATCCATGAATATCTTACCAAGACAAGCACATAAAGTAAAATGTGCCAATTCTCAAAGGTCACTCAGTATTATTTTAACGAGACTTTCACTGACGTTCCATGAAGTTACTGTACTGGTAAACAGGAACAGGTTGCCCAATGCATTATGTGCACAAGCAGTATGTTCTTCTCATTTCCCAAGATATGTGATAGAAAGTGTGGCTGGGAAAAACATCAACTATCAAGCAAAAAGCATTTTCATACTCAAGTTGACTGAATCAATCCTCTTATAAAAAGCAATTTACTAGGATATTTATGATTTAATAAAGAGACAAGCATGTGTCTTCATTACCTAAGTACTTAACTATTTGGTTTAATTTTGTGAACAATCAGAAGCAGTTAAAAAAAAAGTCACTGTGATTCCTCATATCTTTAGACTGTCTGAACTAGGCTCACGAGAGCAGCTCACTTGCACTAATACACTCTAAGTCAGGTTCTCTTGTTTCCCAGCTTGCAGAAACTGATAGTACTTCTCACTGGAATTGAATGACCTGTGTTCAGGGTACAGGCACCAGTCCTTGGTGGTACTTCTTTTGCTTTCCCTTGCTTTCTATTTCCAGTACAGTAATAACCGAACCCTTTATGGAGAAGGTCCTTTGTTAACAGAGTGTTGAGCTTTTTCATCGCCAAATAAAAAAACCAACCCGGATGCTACAACTGAAATCAAGTTTTACAGTTCAGTTGGCATTCTCTGCTTTTCTGGAGACTGGCTGCATAACTTGAAACTATTATAAAGAGCCTTCAACCACATGTCCCAACACACTTCCACTCACACACTCAACAGGAGCAATTTTCATGAAAGAATTTCCAAAGCTTCCAAAGTAATCTAGTCTATCCAACAATAACCTGGATTCTCTCACAGTTTATCCATCTCATACCCTTGTCTTGTAAACTCAGCATGCCTCTTATTCCTTAATGAGAGTCCTCCAAAACATTTTCATCACACACAAAATAACAACACTGCCTGAAACAAGTGGTGATAACATCACATTCAGATTGTTTATAGCATTACAAGAAATGCACAGCATGCTTTGGCTTTCATTCTGATGTCTTTAACTGCAGGATTCTCAACCAGCTTTCATTTTCTGTCCTGCCTTTCACCCATCGAGGGGAATGAAGATTTCTATACCAATAAACTTGTTGATGGTATTTAATAAGATTGCACTTTGAGTGGGAACCATGGGCCATCCCTGCACATCAGCTTACCTGTGCGAAGTGCCTCTGAGTGTGCTTCACAACCTCTTGCAAATGTGCTTAAGAGATTTTTAATACAAAAGACTAAAGCAAATCCTTTTCTTCCTACTGAGGCATAAATCTATAAAGAATTAGCTGAAGGTCATATAACTTCTTATCAGTTTATGTCTGTAGTTGATTTCTCAAATAAAATGTTGAGGATGGTTTGCCCATACTGCAACCTTAATTCACCACAGGTATGAAAAAAAGACCAGCATTCCTTCTAAATCCTGAACACATGGTAGCAATGTTAAAGTGAAATCATGTCTATTCAGTAAAATGGGTACCAGGGATCTTTACTAGAACTGCATGTCAGCTTGCATCTACAGCACATGCTGGTCAACAGGGTGCTACAGCACTTCCAAAGGCAAGGAAAGAGGCCTGACTGTCAGCTCTGCCAAGCATTTCAGCCGGTCTCAGTGCTGACATGTAGGGGTGTAGTTGCTTTGTGCTTATGCTATTTACTGCTAATAGAAACAGTGGCATCATTTCAGCATGAAAATACACGGCAGTTCAGCCAAAGAGAAAACAGACACTGCCCTCTGAGCACAGCTTGGGATGCAGCAAACAAGTGACCCAGCCCAAGGAACAACTCCTGCTGCACAAGGGGCTGAGGCGGGATGACATTTACAGTACAACTGATCTGCAGTCTAAAGAAGAACGAGATGGACACAACTTATTCCTAAGGTAATGGTTGTTACAAAAGCCATTTCAAAAGGAATTGTTCTCATGCATATGAGGACAGTTTTGGAATACACTCTAACATACTTCAACCTACCACAGAGTCCTGGCATTAAATAACCTCTGGAATATCTTTTTCACTTCTTTCTACCAACAAAAACCTACAAAAACTTTCGTTTGGTTTCCATACTACTTTTCATGCAGTTCTATAATCCACCACACTGTGATGACTTCCTTCAGTACCTTTATGTTGCCTTCAAAATTGTCGAAGATTTGTTAAAATGTGAACTCCCGTGCTTGCCTATGTAAGTTTTGTTGTATGAAGAAATGATATTTACACACAAACTAACAATTGAGAAATTCAAAGGGCCTTGACACAAGGAACCTGCAAAAAGTCACCATATTTTGCACCAATTTATTTTTACAGCCATTCTTTGTAACAATTTAGAAAGAACTAAATAAAGCCTGCACTAAATAAACACCTAGCTCTGGCAGCACAAATTCTTGAACTGCCTTTAATCCAAAGATGTTGGAAATCACATTTATTTCCTGGACTTCTCTGGCACATGCGTAAGTGTATACGTGTTGCTGTCTCATCACAGCATTGAGCCAAACTCATAAGAAACAGAAGAGGCCTCAACAGCTTCAAGTATATCCTATTTTAGAGTTCCAAACTCAAGTGAATTTTGATTCAATGGCTCAACTTGTTAGAGGCAACAGGAAGCTGAAGCCAGTAAAGAACTGAGTTAGTTTCTACCTTAAACCAGAATTGAAGTCCATCATTGGAAGACCCTCTTGTATTGTTCACCTTTATAAATGGGTATCTTGCAGTACCACACACAGATAAACCCCGAACTGTTTAATGACATACCACATTTCCTTAAAACCAGCAGCATAACACATTTATAAGGCTAAATTAATGAAAATGGCTATAAAATAAAAAACCAACCATTGTATTTTCCATTCTGAGTACAAAAAAAATCTCAGAAAAAACCCTGCAGATAAAAGATGGGCATGGGGGAAAGAGACAGAAAATATTTCTAGGTTCCTGAAAACAACTGAGAAAAACTGTTTATATGTAAATAAGCTTCTAAAATGCTGTAACTGCTTTTTGTCTGTACAGGAGCTCAAACAGCTTGGTTTGGAAACATTAACCATTCCAAGGCACATTCCCATTTTGCTGAACACTACAATCCATTGCAGTGCTCTGCTCAACATCACACCTCATCCTTTCAGGCTTTGCTCTCCTTCTCCTCTTGGTTTGGTTGTCTGTCCAGTGAAAGCTGTGAAGGGTAACCACCAGCATGCATTCAGTAGTTAGAACTGTCAGATCTGAAGTACAGCAATCTGGTTTGGAGCTCAGTAGCAAACCAGTGGCATCAATGTGTTTCCCCTTAACTTGGACATCTTATATTGGATACAGAACAAGCTATTCCATTACATGAAGACCTTAAGCTACCTAGTAAGAATTCAGAATTTTTTTCCCTGTGTTGATTTCTGTCTATTTCTGATATTAAGACTTAGGCATTTGTGTAGCAGTAAGCCTGGCAAAGTAATGTATTCAGAGTTACAGTCACGGGCTCTGCTAATAATGATAAACAATGGTGGAATGTCCTCCACACGACAGGCCCCACCACTCTCACAGGAGTCATCAGTGTCTTTTCAAAAACCTTTTCAGGGAAGTCTTTAGCACCTGATTTAAGCACAAAAATGCAAGTATGTCCAAAATACAAAGATATAAATGACCGACAGTCTGCCTGTTGGAGTCTATTAAGAAAAATATACAGTTGGACAGAAAATTCTCACCCAGTTGCTGTCGAAATATTTATACAGCAGATTCTCACAGAACTGTCTTTTCACCTCTCCATGTGGGAATACAAATCCCTTAAATTTAATGATGCTCTTGGTACCAATTGTCAGGGGATACATATGCATAAATAGTGTATAAATAACAGTCATATTCAAATTCTAGCAACTGCAGATATACACTTTGCTTGCATTTTTTTAAATCAGTTTTAAGCAACATCATAGAAAACTCATACTAAATCTACGTCAATATCATGCTCAAGATCTATAAAATTGGGATAAGGACAAACTTACCTCTTAATCATTAGGCTGGCACTCAAAATCACAGTAAGATTTTTAACTGCTATGGTCCTCTAAGAAACATTCAAAACGATGGGAAATTTGCACACATTGACTATTTACTAAAGCATAACAAGCTGAATTATGACCTCTATTTCTGTTTTAACACAGGATTTCATGGCTTTGGACAGCTTTGGTTCAACCCCGAACTTTTTTCTTTTCCTTTTTTTTAATTACAAGAAATTCCTTTAAAATTATAACAAAGCATAGAAAATTACCGTCTGAGCTCGTGAAAATGACTGTTGAAGCAAAACATTTACTCTATTAGAAATGAATAATACAACTCATCTATAATCTATTATTGAGTGTTTGAAGAATAGTTTTTACTCAAGTGGACAGAAATTCTCTCTACAACCCATTTATTGCAGAAGAAAAATTTAAGAGTAGTGTCACATTTTGAAAAATGTTATTTTATTGGCTGTAATTTTTCATGGTACCTGTGGGGAGTGGATGACAGCTCAACACTGCAATTGTCCTTCATGTTGATGTCCTTTTTTTAGTTGAGACTATCCTGGGGATACACTAGAAGTGATTTATTTGTCCCTGGACCTGTAAAAGGTTTCAGGAAGGTGGAAATGGATGCACGGCTAGTTGAGAGGAAATAAGAAATGAGCCCAGCACACTTACTTATGCAGGAAACTAACAACCAGCAGGGAATATTTAATCACTTCACATTAGAACTGAGCAAGACTTCTGATGGCTCATCTCCTGCTTGCAGTGCAAAAGCCAGGCAGCCCAACAGCAGCAGCCCTCTGCTCCACGGTAATGAGACATCCTTTGGCACCTCCTTTACACTGCCATCCTCAGCAGCCAAACCTGCAACCCTGTGCTGCATGTGCTGATGGGAGCCATTTTCCAAATGAAGCAACCCTCCCAAACTAGATTTGACTTCATGAGTGGGATTCGATCTTCTCTGCCAATGGCTCATGTTTTAACAAAAGCAGCTGGTTTTAAGATGGATTCTTTTACCATCCATACAGCACACATGCTCTGCAACTCTATTGGACCTGCTGACTATCGAATCAACTAGAACAACAGCTGGCATTTCCTCAGTCACAGCAGGTAAGATGACAAAAATAAAAGAGAGGCTAAAGTCATATTCGAGCCTTGTAACAGTTTTAGATTCATTAGACACCCTCCTGAAAGCAGGTGTTTGCTTAAAGAAAAAAGGAGATATGCCTTTAAATTAAGTAGGCCAAGTTTTACTACTATTTAATGAAATTCAGCCTTTTGGACTAGCACATTTCAAAAGCACCCAGACAGCACTGCAGTTCAGATCAGGCTGGAGACTGGGGATTGAGAGGGATTGAGGCAGTCTGTCTAGACACAACCAAAGGCAGCATCAAAACTTTGCTCTACAAATCATAATGGTAGAAAACTCTCATTTGGTTTGATTCTCAGCAGGTAACTCGCTAAAAACTGTAATTATAATCAACTGTTAGTGACAAGACAAAGAAACAGAACAAGTTCCACAGAATTTCCTGCTTTTGGGTTGTTCAACTTATTGCACCATACCTACACAAGGTAATTGTCTACTATACAAGCCTCATGCACAATCCTTCTCCCTCTCAAGCCCAGTTATTACTGCCTGGACTATTCAAGCAAAGCATTCCCAATGGCATTGCTGCTATTTAAATACTCTCAACATGAGCTATGCAGCCCCCCTGTAGAAACATGCAAGTTTGGGAAAAATGCATTGAGATCAGCAGTGCTCATAGCATGCTTTAAACTGGAAAAAAAAATAATTAAAGCAGAAACAGAATGTCTGAAAAGTCCAAATACCACATGCAAATATCGGCTACCAGGCTCCACCTCACAGTGTTGCAACAGTACATAAATCATAGGATACTGATAGAGCAAGCTTGAATATTATTAGGGTTTTTTGGGTTTTGCTGCCAAAATTCAGAGCTGCTGTCACAAAAAGGAAAGCACGGCTTTGTGACCAGACATTGTACAAGAACACAGCATTAACTTCTCTCTTAACTCAGTAGCTTTACTAGGCAAACTGAATTGCTGCCAAATAATTTTACTCTATAAAAATAAAGTGCAGTCATGGAGATCCAGAAATGCTCTGTATTTTAGTCTTAAAATCAAAACATTAACACTGTGCTCAGATATGCACCCTGAAATTTTCTTTTCTCCCACACACTTGGACACCTTCAAAATTAGACCAAGTTAAATATGAGATTAGACAAGGGAAAGAGGCATATAGCCACTCATTTTAATTTTCAAACTATAATAAAAAAATAGAAGTGTAGACAGTTTCTGTCAAATTAGCTCTGTAGAAGCAGTTGTTTCCTGCAATTCAAGTTATATTAGGCAAAACAAAGCCAGAATGACTTGGACATTGCCACAAACTGATACTGCAAAGATAAAACAAATGGATAAAGAACCACGGGCAGCTCCAGACCTCTAACGCTCCATGGGCAGAATTTATATCAATTTATCTATAACAGTAAAAATCTGTGTGTAGCTGTAGGTTTTGAAGGACTTTTCCAGCAAACATCAGATACAATGTTTACCTGTCAGGATCCTGGCTATCCTTCTCATGATACTCCCAGGAGCAGTAATTTGTAGGGATGGAACAATTTGGGATGCCTGACAATTTAATAAATATCTTGATTTTGGCTCCATTCTGTTTTTGGAAGCATAGAGCCCTTGTAGGGGAAAAAAGTTTTTTTGACACTAAGGGCCGTGAGTTCTGATTCAGTATTGTTCAAGGCCACTCAAGCAGCTTTCAGGAAGTCTGCTGCTAAGCTTTTGAGCTCAGCTCTCAAGTGCAATGCGCTCTAAATACATGACCTGCATTGAACTGCTGCCCCAGCAAGCTGTAGCTATTATTCACTGCACAATACAAAGTCCACAGCACTTGAAGGCTTGATCTACATGATATATTAAATACTGCTCAAACACTACTTTCTGTAAGAGAGCATTGCCATCCAAACTATGCACAACACCATTTATCAACGACACATCACAAAGGCATTTTTCAAGTCCTCCACCTCTTTTTCACCTAGATACCATTCTTAGGCAGATCACATTAAAAAAATTAAAATGTTGTGTGAGATACAAACCTACAGTATTTTCTGTTACTGAAGACTTTCCCTTTGACTCCCATTACAACCCCTGCCAAATGTTACCAGCCTTTCTATGATCTCTGGTATTAATAATTTATGGACTGACTCAATGAGTTGGAAATTAATTGCTTATAAAGTGAGGAACAATCTCTAAACAAATGCAACATTACAGTTTGTTTCCAGTGCTTTTGCCTTGATCCCGTGTAACCTTACATTTACAAAATGAATTCTGTTAGAGATTAAGGATAGATTTTATCATGTCAAACCAAAGCTATGCATGGCATAAAGTAATTAGACAAATCACGTTTCTCCTTTGTTTTAATTCACAAGACAAATATCCATTTTACATCTGATCACAGGGCATTTGAGGCCCTCTCAAAACATAGAGACAATCAAATATTTATTCTTAAATAAATGAAAAAAGATGCTTTCTCAACATACTGGTACCCTACAGTGGTTCTGTCCAAAGAATATTCATGAGGTAACTGAGCAAAAATCTCTTTGAATCAATTATGCTACTAGAAATGTCACCAAAATGCTCAAGACTTGCATTATTTTTCACCATCATGCTGTGAGCACCTGTGACTTGGCGACAACCCATTTATTTGCAGTGCAGGAGACTTGCAAGTTCAAACTTAATTCTGCATCCCAACTCTCTCAGGACACACCATCATGAATAACAAGCGTAAGAAGGAGCAAGCCCCTCATCAACTGCATTTGGTAATAGACTGATGAACACCTCAAACACAAAAAGCAAAGGCACTAAGAAAGGACACAGAAAAAAAGCTTTGTGTATTGAAGGAAAATTAACATTGTTAAAGTTCAAAAAAACATGGATCAAAAGCTCCTTTTCTCATCCAGGTTTTTTTAAATGCAGTTCAGGATCAGAAGTCTGACCATAATGAAGTACTAGAGAAGCCCAGCCTCAGGAGAGGATGGAGGGAGCAGACAGCTGGACACCCTGGGAAATGATTCTCATGGCCAAGAGAATGTAAGGAAAGGCTGCCCATGGCTCCCTCAACTCCTGAGGATCACCTGGCTCTCAGAAGGACAAACGGGGAATGGAGACCAACCTGTGGATTACTGTAAAATCAATAAAGCTCCCATGATAAACTAAAACTAGCACAGGGTCTAGTGTGTGCAGCACAAGGCATTTGAAGGATGCAACCCCCCCAGTCAGAATAAGACAGATGCTGAGAACCACTGAGAGACACAGAATATGGAGCAACATGGAGCACAAATATATTCCATTGTTTCTCTTTAAGGACTCAGTAAGCAGCAGAGCCAATGCTCATGGTCATCAGGCATTAAGAGCATTTCCTGGTCTGTCTGGACCACCCAAGGACCTGATCTATTCCAACTCTGATGCTGTAACCAGCTCACTGGCTTTTCCCACACAGCTTTGCTTGCAGAGGCCATAGTACATGCCAGATAATTCTCTCTCATAGATTTCCACCATGTTCCCCTGATTTAAAAACATTACCCATGTAATATCGCATTTTACCAATGTAGCTACAGATGTAGGCCTCGTCCTCTTGATCTCTTCCTTCTTTAAGATATTAGAGAACTGCATGGCTTTCGGGTCAAATTAAAACAAAAGGGTCAAGATTAATTAGTACCACTGGAAGTTACCGTGACTAAATTGGAGTCTACTACTCTATTCACACATCGGTGTGGGCTATACCTGGTAGAACTGGGGCCCTGCTATTCTTAAAATGACAAATTCCATCCAGCAGGGACAGGGTACACATTTCCTCACATCCTCTCCATTTAGCAGTTGCCTTTTTTAAAATGGCAGCTGTGGAAGGCACTGCTAACAGTCAGTCTCTGTATGAAGTGCAATATGCACACACAATGTTCCCTCTCCTCCACTAAGCCTGCTCTGGGCACTTGAACAGACCTCTGTGTGCAGGCAGCTTTCTTCATTTTAGAAGCAAATACCTCCAGAAAGAAAAAGAGAGGCTACTTCTCCCCCTTCCCTTGACATTATTAACTTCCTCATAAGAATTAGAGAACCCTCCCTGAAGATTCTAAAATGCCAGTTTTTCTTCATAGTTACTTTTCTACTCAAATGTAGGTATTTGCATATCTGTGTTCCAGCTCCACCATGGTAATTTCCATAATAGTTCAGGAACAGCTTTTTTCAGAACATTTCCAGAACTGCAGGAAGTGAGAAATACCTGGTATTTTACCAGAAGCTCATTCCCTCAAGAGATTTCTAGACAACTTTATCAGAATAAGCTCTGCAAGCTGTCTCTTATAAGGTTTTTTACTCTAACAAAAACTACTATTTCTCCAAAAGCAAAAAGTCAGGGCAGAATAAAAATAATGGTAACAAAGGCAGAATAGTTCCTTACTGGTTTCTTTGGTGTTAGATAGCTGCGACACAAAGTTTTTATCACAGAAATTATCATTATAAATAAATAAATAATGATTCTTTTTTCTAAATTAACCCGTGCATTTCACCAAAAGAAACAGCTATTTACTCTCCAGACCTGAAATTTAAACAGGATGGTATTTGTCACAGTGTTCATCTGTTAGGTCACTGACAAAAATAAGTTGTGAATGAGATTTGGGACATTTAATGGCACTCACTTGAATTGTCCCTTAACTGAGAATTTTTTTCTTAAATTTTCGCAGACTTTAACTACAGAGGGATGATCACTTCTTCAGCATGTCTCTGGCATTACAGCAAAAATTACACTGTTCCCAAGATACAAATATTACATTATTGTATTTGATAGAAGTTAATGTGATTTGCCCCTGAAATGGTTTGCACAGTCTGCAGCAAGCACAAACTCTGTTGATTTACACCAAGTACATTCATTAGAACTAAGGAAAACCTTTAAAAGCTAATAGTTGAAATAAATTGAAGAGGTTTAGAGGCCAGACTTGCCTTTGAAACATAATTTTCATATCGCTTCAGTATGCTCTATAATATTTGGGTTTATTCAAGGAAAAAAACCCAACTGTATTAATATTAATACTAGTTAACAGTCAGTCCTTTGTATCAGCAAAGCCAGCAGATGAATCAAGTACAGTGTCAACTACATAGAGCCTCTAGATCAGGGATGAGACAGTTTGGCAGGAGAACAATGGGAAATCATGGGAATGTGATCCAAGATCTTTTTAGCTAAACAGCATGACACCTTTCTATTAGACTCAGACAATATTGGTAATGCAGGCCTGTTATCCTGCATTATTGTGCAAGATGATCACATGTGAGAGCCACAGACAAAAACCAGGAAAACTGACAGAGCTGAGCTGTCCTCCGTGCATTCTCAGTACTGTCTTTGATTTTGGAAAGGGATATGTAGTTGGATATTTGAGTTCTTCATAGAAAAGGAACAAACAACACAGAGGCATTACAAGAAAGCTAGTTTATTCCCCTTAACTAACACAACCACTACAAAACCAGAACTTCCTGGTTACCTGTGCAAAATATGAGACTATGGATTGAAATCTAATACTGGGCATTACTCTGAACACAAGGAAAAGCCTTAGAAAGAGTAACAAAAAATTCAGAGCCTACTGTCAAGAAAGAAAGATGCACCTCCACAAACTGCTGGGCAGGCCACATAATAGACTAAATGAAATCCAGACTCTAAGTACCCTGTGGGCTAGACAGCGAAGTGGAGATCCAGGAAAATCAAAATCTTCCTGCTTTTTCACAGTAAACAATTCAAACTGGCTTTTCCTCCTCATTCCTGTATGTACATGAACTTCATTATAAACATGCATCAAAAAGATGCTTGAGGACAAATCAGTAAATGATCTTTTATAACAAGTCAGAAGTTACTGAGAAAATCTTCTATAAAGAGTCTGTCAAAACAAGTCATTAGCAGAAGCTAAATCCTCTGTCAGAGATATTTTTCTCTCAGCAGCAGTAAAAGGGCCTTAGTATCAGAAGATCTTAGAAAATATCCTTTCCTGCTCTCAGAGGAGGTGTCTGAATAGTGCTGCCTTCTTCAGAAGCACAGGTTCTATTTCTTCCCTTTTGTTTTTATACAAGCTCTACTTTTCACAGCAAATACAGCATTTAGCAACTATGAGAGCAACAACATTGATTCATTCCTCATTTCACTGGTATTGGCTATATGTATCTTTAGGAACATTTTCCTAGCATCAATGAAAGGCATTTAACAACATTTGAGTTAGCTACATATTTACAAATAATAGCCCACATCATGTCTAGGGAACACACAGAATTAGATTTTTCTTTTTCGTTAATGCAGAAGGAGGATAGAGTTGTCTTTGCTAGTCATACAAGTCAACACTTGCTCTTTCAATCTGTAAGAAATTTTTGTGGAAGATTGGTTTTAAACAGTCAGAATCTTGACACATGTCAAAGCCTTCCAAACTCACAGTTTGAGAAATTAATATTTAACATGCTGTCAATGAGGAGCCATCATGTTTATTGTCTTAAAGTAATTTGGACAAGTCTTTTATTTTGACTTGTCACTTGAGCTTTACATCACTAAGAAAACACAGCATCTGTCTCACTTTGAGCTGCTGGGAAGTAAATAACTGCCACTGACAGGCACTAGAAACAACACAGGAGTTCTCCCTCCACAGCGAATGGACCAGCACGTGCCAGCACCAGCACAGTCACATTCACCTCCTGGACTGGAACAATACGTGTGCTTTTCACAAATGCTTTTCTGACTGGAGTTTACCAAGCTTCCCTGGATCGTATGCCCTGAGCACAAATCGATAGCGAGACAGAAAATCACTCCCACGTTTAGCTTGTGAACACACCCCCTTCTTTGCCAATGTTAATGTTTTTCAAATACTGTCCAAACAGTTTCCAGCACTCCATTTTCTTTTCATCACAGCAATTCCTTTCCAGAAAAAAATATATAAAAGCCTTAGGTTGGCAAATTATGTACCACTACAACTATAATCAATAGTTGGTGTAACCTAAAAGCAAACAAGGGTTTTGTTTCTATGCCACAAGTGGGCCATTAAAAAAAAAAAAGAGTTGCTGTTCAGTGAATTGGTGCCTTTTTCTTTGTCACAGAATTGGCAGTATTTCCTAGGCAGAAAGGGAAATCTCATCTTGAAACCAGCTACTGCACACGGAGAGGCTCCACATACTGCAGGCCACCAGCACGGCCGCGCTGTCACTCGCAAAGCAGAGTGTCACATCAAGTACCCACACAAATACTTGGATTGTCCACTGGTTTTGCACCAATCTTCAGCTGCTTGTAAAAACCATACACTTGTAGATGTTGCCATACCCTAGTTCATCAAATCAAGCAAATACATGAGCCCAATAGATTAACTGCCTGAATTCATGATCCCCATGTTATGTTTCTGTTGTTTTTTTCCCTAAACATCTCATTCAATTTTATCATTAACATCTCAGAATACTCAAGAGAGTCCAAACTGCAATGCAAATTTTTCCAATGTAAAGCTCAATATAGAAAAAACCAAACTTATACATATAACCAATTTAACAACAGTCACCTATTGCTACTTCTTTCTGTTATTAAAAAGAACATCTACGGGCTGATCATGAGCAGGTCACCAAGTTCAGCACTCATGATTAGTTGGCTCACTTAGCAATTCTGGAACAGATGAATCATATAAAAGACACTCTTTAATCACACACAAATCCTTCTGGACCAAATACAGATGGCATACAACACCAAAACCTTGTAACTAGGAAAAACCAAACTCAAAACTTCAAACTCTGTGGTTTCTGGTTTTCAACATCTTAAATAAACATGAAACATAAATGGTTTTCTGTGAAAAAAACTTGTCTCTGAAGATCTTGGGAAGAGAAGCTGAACTGGCTACTGACTGACAAGAGACTGTCAGCAGAAAAAGTCACCCAGTGGCCAGTGCAACACTTGCAGAGGTGTGACAGACATGTTGGACACATAAACCCGTCCCTCCTGTCTGACAGAGAACACGAGCATCCAGTTTAATGCAGCTACCAGGAGCACTAACACTTGCAACATTTTTATAGAATCTCTAAAATGGGAACAGACATCTCTTCAGGATCTTGGCTGTTCCACCAATCCATACGCTTGAACACCTACTGGATAAATCAGAAATCTGAAGAATTTGAGCAAGGTACTGCCTTAATTCACATACATTAAAGAACTCTTTGTAGCATTGCCTAAGCACTTAAACACAAATTGCAAAGAGTTTACATGAGCTGTTCCATTCGTATTTCAACTTTTATCATTTTTATGATGTATTTGCCAATAAGAAATCAAATAAATGCTACAAAAAAGGAAACAATATATACTGTCACAGGCTAATTTTTTGCAGCCTACATTCTACAGCTGTAATCCTTAAACTTCCTGAGAATTTTCCAATAGATGCAACTAAATGAACTAGTGAATTCTAAGCGGATGAATTATAGGCATCCTTCTTGAGTCAACACAATCAACAGGAATGCAAAACTGTAAGCTACAACATTACAGATTTGTTCTAATTGTAAAGCTGAATGCCAAGCCTCAAAGGGACCCCACTAAAAGCAAAGCACATTCCCTGTCTACTTCTCTACTTCCATTCACCCCGTACATGTGACTCCATATTAAGATGTGCTTTTCTTCAGGCATCCCTAAAGGGAATCAAATTAAAATGCTTACAACATTTACTGGTTAAAGATGTTGACAATGTAAATTTTTGTCAGTTAGAAGTTCCAAGTTCAAACTGTTCAGATATTTTATCTTTACAATAAAAAGCTTCATTGGAAAACCGTATCAGTGGCCTAACTTTAGATTCAGAAGCAGAGCTCTCCTGAGGGGCCTGACTCTTTGAGATGATACTTCATAATATCACACACTTAAAAACCTCACCTTGCACCCTTACTAAGGCAACACACAGCCCTAAAAGCCACTGGTTGGTTGACTTCTCTAAACAGCAAAACAGTCATGAGCATTCCTCAAAAAAGTGACAATTCCATGGTTATTCTACCTTAAAACCAAGAAATCAGCAGAGAATTCTCCTTGTGCAAGTCCATAAGCTGATTCTATGTCTGCAGAATAAATAACAAACTTCAGATATTTTTCTGATTCATCACTAAGTTAACATACATCTCAGAACCTCTGATAAATAATTTTCTGAAGCATTAATAATTATGGCTTCCCTAACACAGACTTCAAGAGAAAACCCTGCTGTCCTAGATTTTAAACTAAACATCTTGTGATAGGCAGTGAGTTAGTGAAGCAGAGTCAGGCTTCGAACGTGAACCATCCTGTTTGCACCAGTGGGCAGCTCTTCAGTTCCCAGCCTCTCTAAATTGTACTTTCATTATAGACTCTGCCTGGATGATGAGCACCTCTCTCCCTAAACTGTCTTGGATCAGGTACAGCAGCTACCTCAGGAAACTCACTCAGGCCCCCGTACCGCTCATGCTACGGGAACCGTGGAGCCTTTTGCTGTGCTCTGACTTGCAGGAGCACATGTCAGTGTTCCAGTAAGCTGAGCCCATTCTGACGCCTTCCCACAGCTCAGGCACTGTGCTGCTGCAGCGTAGGCTGTGCCCTCCTTGAGCAGCACTCTAGTTACTGTCAGAGTGCAAGTGGAGCTCCTTCCCCAGCTCAGCTTGATCTGGCTGCAAGCGGGGATCAGCACAGAGAATCGGGTGCATGGCAAGAATGGGGCATAGAACAGAATGCAAATAAGAATGCAAAGTGAAGCCATAATATAAGAAACTAAAAATTTCAAATAATTTCCAGAAATTGAGCAGAGGAGTCTTATATGAATCCTCATCTCTTTTATTGAGAAAAATTTCAATAAAATCCTTGAATAAATCCTGATCATTAGTGAGTTCTGAAGCAACAAGATTATGTACTGAGCAAGAACTCTGGAATGCGTTTATAAAGTTTCTCAGGTGGGAAAAGCATTACTTTTATCTAACCAAGCTATGAAACAAAGCATGCCAGCCTTCACACCACAGATATACTTAGCTAGAGCAATAGCACATAACTGGCATTTACAGAAATTCTGAACTCTTGCACTTGCCTTAGAGAACACAGTGGAATATCAAAATTGCGAAGTCACAACCTGAAAAATTTAACTCTTAGAAGAAGAAATTCAGAATATTTTTTGTTGGTCTAAAAGAGCAACAAATGACGAAAATGGAAAGTACCAGTACTGTAGAAGCAATGTAGGGATTGGCAGATAGTGATTCTCTTCCTGTGACAGTTACGTGCGCTTGGATCTTTTTCACGCTGGTTACAAGAGTTCTGTCAGACAGTAACCTTCAGACTCCAGACCAATTCGCAAATAATGGCAGTTGCCTGCTGCCTTATAGTTCTCTATTTCAGTACAGTAATTCATGGGTTTGGTACATTATAGAAAGCAAAATTGTCAAAGGACATAAATACTTGTATCAAACAAACCATGCCGTTCCACAAGAGGCTGGACAGAGTCCATCCTCTGATACACACCAACTTCAGTGTTCTACTTATCATCATTTCTATTTCTGCTCTCATTTACTAGGCTCCCTGTTCACATTTCATCTGCCATTTTTTAATCTCAGTTTACTAAATTTCAAATGGGACAGGTAACTGTCCAATTTCAGTGATGTTTAGGCTCAAAAGAAGGAGAGAGTTAAATAAGAATAAAATTATTTGCATTAATAGAACAGCTGATGCACTGAAGTTCCAGAAAGAACTACTACACCACACTAAATATATCTGGAATGAGAAAGTGCTGCACCAGTGGAAAATACATTTTATGGCCTTGGCTTACTTTGGGATTACTAAACTATGGATGCTTTGTACAGTTATTTACACAGTCCCATGATGTAAGAAGCTTTCCATTAAATCTGAATGGGAAAGTTTTGGAATAGCAAAGTTAAGTAACACACCTCCAGATACCAGAACATTCCCTTTGTGGAGGGGAAGCTCAGTGCTACCAGTTTGAAAGCTCACTGAAAGCTGCACAGGGAGTTCAGAAACCTCCTTCAGGTAACGATCATACCAAATTTTGTCCTCTTAAATGAGTAACTCAGCTCTTTCAGGACTTTTCTTGATTCCAGGAGCACTAATAGCAAAGTCTTTGTGTTTGAGCAAAAGTGACCGAGAGCATGTGTCCTACACATTCAGTGAACGCAGATATGTTGCACAGAAATCTTCCACTTGTAAACAGAATGCAACCAGGTTTTGCGGCAGAAAATTTCTTGTGTTTTTACATAAATGTCCTATCAGCAGATAATCTGATTTGACAATCACTTTTGTACTAAAAAAAATCAAAATAAGTGATGAAAACATCCCCTTCTTCCAGGTGAAAACCCAGTGAATCAATTACCTTTTTACCACATCTCTTAACAGCTTTAGGGTAATCCAACAAATCAAACAGCTCAGGTAATTTAAACAAGTTCTATGCAATGAAACTGATTATCTGAAAAAATTTTTCCAGTACTTGAAATAACCTAAACAATTATGCTTTTCCCCCCAATACTTTAAATAATCTAATTAATTAAGGTTTTTTTTTTAAAGTTGAAACTACCCAAATTCAATCCTTGACCTTATTAAGAGTTTGAGCACCGAGCCAGCTAAAAAAACTGGCTGATTGTTGAATTATCTCATGCAGTGCAACCAAAATTACCACAAACTCTCACAGAAGCTTTCTGAGATGTTCCAATTACCAAATAACAGTCATGAGAAACTGCTCTGCTGCTAAGTTCCCAGTCAGCACCTTCTGAAAGATGGATTGTTTAGAGATGACAGAAAGAAAAAGAAGTATCTGAGAACAGAAAACATTTAATTATAATTATTCACATTCATAAACACTGCATGCTAGCCAGAGTCCCTGTGCAATTTGAAATATACCTTATGTTTATTCACACCTTACAGGATATTTGTTTGAAATAAGTTCCCAGCATGAATCTCTGAACACTTCCTATAGTTTTGCACAGTATTTAATTGAATGACAGAGACATGGTGGACTCAGCTATGAGAAGACAGACAACAAACAAGCTAAAAAACCACAGCCCTGAATAATTTCTAAGAATTCCCGAGTTACTTTTCTTTTTCAAACATAGATATATGTATCTGCATATGGAACCATTCACATCTGCTTAAGACAAAAAGAACAGTGCATAAGTAATTAATACAATAACTGAAAGGAATGTCTACAAATCCTGGATTTGGGCAGCAAGGATGACCATTTCCAGAGATTATTCTAAGGCTCACTATTAATCTCTGGGCTGCTGCCACTGCTTAAACCTGTTACTATTAGTTTTCATCTCTCACAGCTACTAACCAATGAGGCTATCAGAAATAAACTATTGTGAACTGAAGCCATGCATCTGGTGTTGCAATTGCATATAAACAAGGCAAGCTTCAGCTGGAACTACTTGTTCCTATAAAACTGTATCCCTCAGAAGAGGCCATGCCAGATAAGGAAAAGATTCGGCAAGAAATATAGAAAAACCCAAACTTATATAAGAACAAAGAAAGGATGATGTAAACCTCTTTAACAATTTCCCCCCTCATGTAGGTGGCTACCTAATTTATTTCAGAATAGACCAAAGAAACTGGAAATCAAGGCATGAAAATTTATTTAAAGTCAGCTAAAGAAGGCTCAGCTTTTGCAATAGTATGGCTTAGGGCAAAAAGTGACAAACATTTTGTTCTCAGTTACACATTTCTCTGTAGCAACTCCAGCAGATTCAAGGCACAGTTGCCCAGACCTTTGCATGAAGCTTCAGTTACCACTAGAAGAAGTTCTAAGTTTCAATAAAAGAACTTCAGGTGCTGAGAGATACTCTCTTCCTTGGCCTGATTAGTTAATACTCTAAGATTCAAACAATTAACTAAGAACGAGAGAAGCGCACGAGAGAGGCGGACGAGGCTGTCCCGCAGACGGGCGGCGGCCCGAGGCCCGCTCAGACCATGGCCCCCACACGCAGCGCGTCCCGCCCGCAGCTCCTGCCCAAACCGGCGGCTGCCGCCGCCTTCTCCCTGCTGCCACCTGGCGGCCACCGCCGGCACAGCGGCCCGGGCTCGTCCCCGCCGCCGAGCCCCGCACGGCTCTGGGGGCTGCGTGTCCCGCCTCCCTCCTCCAGACTGCCCGCCCAAAGGCTGAAGCCGTTTGTAATTGTACCTTTGTTTCTGTGGGATTACAAAAGCACACCCGGCGCACAGGGCTGCGCGGCCCCGGCTCGGCGCTCGGCGCGGTGACACCTGCGCTCCCGGGGCGAGCAGCACCAGCCTTCCCCAAGGCGCAGCACGAGCCCCTGGCAGGGGCTGCTCCCTTCGGGGCTGCCACAGTGCCACACCGGCAAGGCTCTCAAGTGACCCGCCACTGCCATCTCCAGCCTCCTGTCGTGCCTTTCTTCCCCACCAGGTCATGGCAGAGGTTAAGAGCAACTAACACCGACGTTATTTCTATTTTGTCTGTAAGAAAAAACTACAGTATGGATGTTTTGAAAAGAAGTTGTGACACAATGAAAAGCCTGTTTTTTCATGTGTATGAGTTACAGAAACGGTTTTCCCTTTCCTCAAATGAAAGCTAATGAAAGGAAATGGTTGCACCTGTATATAATCTCTACAGCTCTTTTATCAATCAACGGGTTCTTCTTGCTGAAAGTGAAAAAATGCTCTTTGATAAAAAAAATAGGCAAAGCAATCTTTTTCTAACACATTAAGTTAGAAATCCCTAAAAAACCCCAAATCAAACCAGCAATGTCCCACAAGCTGCAGCCAGCACCCAGGAGAACAAACACAGCAACTGGAAGTAACCAAGCAAACGATTAAATGCAATGTAAGTGTCCAGTAAAAACAAACCCCAAACCATAGCTGCTTTGTTTTTTCCACATAAAGAAATATCAGGAAATAAATAATCTACTATTTTGAAATCTAACCAAGCACTGGAAAGAAAATCCAACACTTTCTCTTGACGTAACTAGCCAGCTTGGCCACTTCAAAAATTTCGTATTACTGCTAGTTAACCAACCATGTAATTCTAATTTGTTATCACAGAGCAGGTACTGTACATGCTTATTTAGTCCATCCACATGACAGGGTAATTTGCAGTTATATAATTTCATGGTAATTATAGTTGGAATTACTGTGTACAAACTGGGCATTTCCAATGTAATTATCAAAAACTAGAGGCTCAGTATTGACATGATTAGTGGAACCCTCACAAAACAAAGTATTACGTAAGAGTGACTTGGAGGGTTTTTTTCCCTCCTCCTTTAGGTTTGTAATCAACAAGGAACAACAGTGCAGAAAGCCAGAGATCGAAGCCAGTATTTTGTGGTGTGGGTGGCACTTACCTCCCATGAGCTGATTAAAGTTGCTGATTCTGCTCACATTTGTTATCAAGGATGACACAGTTGTCCAAATGTTACCCCTCCACTGTAGAATTTTAGTGGATAAAACAAAAAATTATTTTCACTTTAGACTGTAATTGCTAAATTTGAAAACACCACCCTCCTTTCTGCTATATTCATTAGCACACAGTGCTTGGTTTCTACTTGTGTCACAGACACAAGAACACAGAGGTGGCTGTGGAAAAAAGCAGCTTCAATATCTGAGACACAGACATGTCACTGCAGTAGCTGCCTCATTTTCATAAAAGTGGTCCAGGAATTATAGGGCCTATCAGGCTACATAAATTCTGTAAACTGTTTCTCCCCAGTTATCTTCAGTTTGCAGTTCACGGTCTCAATTGAGAGAGTTAATTCAGGGGAGCCTCTCCCAGGGTTAGAGTATGTGAAGCCCAAGAGATGGTGCTGTCTTCGCATGCTGAGATGGTTAAGCCTTTGTAGGAACATCTGGAAATGAAGCACTGGGCACATGCAAGTATGCAGAATATCAATTCAAGTGTGTCACTAATATGATCAATAAAAATAAAAGCTTAAAATTGGAGAATTCACAACCATCTCAAGGCTGAAAATTCAACAAAAAAGTATTCTCAAAGTCTGCCTATTATGGACAAAACAAGATACCGTGTGTGAACTTTGAGTCTCATCAGTAAGGATGGAAAAATAGCTGGCATAAATTAACTGGAATGCAGTTTTAAACCAGAATTATTTCACTGCAACTCCTCATCTCATAGAGATATTCTACCCCACTCACCATGACATGCTGCAAATGTATACCAATGGTTGCAGCAGTGAGCCAAAATGACTGTACTCAAAATCCTGGAAAACTGACAGCCAGGGAAGACTGAAGGAGTGGTAAGGAAAATAGCAGCTCCACAAGGCTATTTAAGTTAAAGCCCCTCATTCATGAACCTGTTTATTGTGCTAGTAATGTGACCTCTGTTATTACAAGTAGTTAGTTTTTAATCAAAAATTAAGAAGTGGGAAAGATGACCTGTCAGTGAAAACTTTGAAGAAATATCTTAATGCTCAATTTGTTTGATACTGTAAAAAAAAAAATAAATCACACACTGTTGTAACTGAAAACAAAAGCCAGCGGGCTGGGGAGAAAATGCTATAGGAAGGGCACAACCACAAACTGAAAACCAAGATTTTCCTAAGCACGAAGCTCCCAACCAAAATATGGAGAAGAGAGAGCAGGATGCTGTGCTGGAGATTGTTCTGCTCTACTTCAGTAGAGCTGGATGTTAGTTACAGCTGTTTTCAGAAGTGATGGTTGAAACTAGCCTGCAGCAAACTTTTTTCCTACTTGCTTTATTTCTCTTAGACTTTTCCTATCTGTGTGGTTCCCTTCTCCTTGCTCCCACTCAACTTGTAAGGTTCCATTTCCTGCCACCAGAAGTAGCTGCTAATATTTTGGCAATACAGCCTCTGGTGTGAAGCACATAAAAAGGCCTGTAGGCAAGACTCACATTGAAATTACTACACAAAGGAACAGAAGGGACAGGGTGAGCGAGAAGGCAGCAGGATGCTTTCCAGCACTGGACAGATCCCTAAGAAACCAGTTTATCAGGCTGCCAGATTACGTTTCAGCTCAGAACAGAATGTAAAAACATTTTTCAATATTTAAGCATGAAACCTATCCAGTGTGGAACTCCTGCTCTATAAGATGGCAAACCCAAGCAAACTGGTGTGTGCATGTTTTCCCTCAGGGTTTTCCCTTGCTGTGGGGTGCTTTGGGGACTAGGGCAGGGGGAGGACCCTGGTAACACATCAAGTGAGAAACTGAAACCCTTTCAGACCAGTAGTTAGGCTGATATCCTTATTGGCATCAGTGACTTTCCTGAGGAATTAGGCACAGGAAAGTAACAGAGACGGCTACCACTTACCATGGGGCTGGGCCGCCATTTGAAACACCAAACGACCTTGTATTTTGGGTCTGATGCTCCCTTGCTCTTAGTGACCCCATTCTCTAGATACAAACAACAGCAAAAAAAACCCCTTACAATTTCATCTTTGCTATGATTACAAGCCAAATCATTGCTTTTACATCACCTCGAAGAGAAGGCATTAAAGACCTGGAGGGAAATGAAAGAGCAGCATCTGTTCGTGGGCAGACCTGCAGACAGGCGCGAGCCCCTCACGGCAGCTGCCCTGCAGGCACTGCCACCCCCGGCCACGCCGCTGCCCAGGAGGCTCCACGCCCCACGGGACACCAGGACACACCCGGGGGGGGAGGTGACAGCCTGGCTGCTGTACCCACCCGCACCTGCACTGTGCTCTGAGGCCGCTTCTGCAGCACGCAGGCGACAATTCCCTGGAGCGAAGGGAGAGCAGCGCTATAAATAGAGTATTCCCAGCGCCTCCACACGCACAGTGCCACTACGCTGCTTTAACTCTTTTAGCAACACCGTGCACAAACAGCACAGGGGAAGCAAACCCGACAGGGGCAGTGCTTATGCTGCTCTCATCCACAGCCCTGGAGAGAAGGGTGGGCTCTGCTGGGAGCAGAAGGGCCAGCGGGCTGTGAGGCCCTCACCACCACCAGCTGCCATCCTGTTTCCATACTCAGTGCAGAGCTCTGGGTACCCTCCAGTGAGGCACAGCCCAGCTCCTGTGCAGTTCCAGCACTGTCCCTGTCACAGCGGAGCCCTGCAGCCAACAGCAAGCAGCACCGCCCGCAGGCTGCACACACAGCCTGGGGGCTCACGTGGAAACCACGGACACTGGACATCCCAGGCCCAGCCACAGAGGCCCCTTCTCCACTCAGGGACACAACCAGTCTTCCAAGGGGCAGCAGTGGGGAGCTGCACACAAAGGAACTGGGCATCACTTACCAAGAGCTTGGCAAAATACAGTGTCATCCCCACTGACAGAATGGCACACAGGAGAGGCTGCCCCTGCACCAGGAAATCCTTAAAGGGGAACATAAAGACACTGCACCTATATTTCACTTGAGAGACTGGAAAGCTATCAGAAGAATTAATTTTCATTACCTGGTTGAATTCTATCCCTGCCAAACCACTTGCTCAATCCCTAGCTAAGGCAAAAGGAAAGCTTTATTTCACACCTGAAAAAAAGACACACACCAAAGCTGTGAGGTTCAAGAAGTTTGACTGTACCTACAAAGCTGATTAAGGAACACTGCCAGAGTGAATCTCAGATCTCTTGACACCCAGGCCAACTACTCCCTCTTCTAGACCCTACTAACGAGGGACCTGTCACGCACTGTTTTAACTCTCAACCTCAGCACTACAGAAGGACCCGGCTCCTTTGAGAGGAGCCCCAACAGCAAAACCATAAATGATGCTGCTCATACTGCCAAGGAAATGTGAGAATTTCAGATGGTTTTCTCCAGCAAGAAGCTGAATGATTATCTCAGAACCCTTTGATAGGAAAACATGCTCCTTTCTTGAAGCATTCTGTTTTTTCCTCAAAATACTCATGCATGATAAATACTCTCAGGCATCAGTTTACCTAATTTTCTTTCAGGACAGAGTTTGTTAGAACCATTTCAGATTCTGCATCAAATCTATAATTCTTCACAGAAACAAGCCTGTCTGCCTCAGTATTTATCCGCTGAAGATTTTGTTTTCTCTTTTATCATCCCCCACAATGACTTAAAGCTATATTTCCTGCAGACAACTCTTGCACAACAAGTGTAGAGAGCCACCCGCTCAGATCCTGTACCTCTCCCTTTCCTGTTTACACTACTCCTTCTCAGAGAAAATGCCTGCCCTATGCTGCCACAATAGGACGTTTGGTAACAAGACCTTGCCCTTAGCACTGGCAGAGCTTGGAAGGTTCCCCAAATGAGTGTGTTTCTGAAGAAGGCATATATTGCCCCAAAAGAACAGAATTTTGTGTTGCTGTACAAATGTGATACTTTCATGGTGTCACACCAGCATCCTTCTTTTTCACCCGCTGTGTTATCAGAATGTCACTCCAGGAAAGAGAGGACCAGGAAAAAGCAGGGGAAACTGCTGTTTGGGAAGTGAGGAATGGTCAAGTTCAGAAACACAGGCGAGATGCTTGCCTTCACATGGGATTGATAACCCACAGTTCAGCAATGCACAGAGCAGCACAGATACAAAGATTAAAGGTGGAAACACAAGACAAACATCTAGGCTTTTAACTGGGAGATCCAGGAGGGCTGAACAGGGATGTTTCTGAGAGGACTGAGAGCAGTTGCTACAGTCCTGGACTGGTCTCTTACAGCAGCCAGTTCCTTTCAGGGAAGAGTACACACATGCATATATTACTTTACCTTTTTCCTCCCCTTTTTTGTTCTTTGGTTCAGGTTCCAGCCTGGTGGAAATGTATTGTACGATCCCCCTGCTGTGCTACAAGTCTCCTTTTTGGTTCAATTAACGAGCCATAAATAACACGATGAAGGTATCAACAAAGAGCGTCATTTATCATAACTTGTCAGAGGAGCAATTCTTAGGAGGAGAATGCTCATTCACAGTCTGGTGTAACACACAAAGATTTATTCCTTGCCTGGTACCTCCCTCTACTCCCTTGGCCTGCCAAAATTTATCTTGTGCTGGAACCCTCACAGGTGTACCACTATGACAAATATGCTGTGAAGTCTGGTATTCATCACAGGCAAGTCTTTGTTGGGAAGAAGGCAGGCAAGAAATAAATTTGTTTTAGAAAGAAGGTGCTTGTGATTCCATGTGCTCAGGGGTATGGGGAGAGGCAGACAGGCTCATTATTTTTAACCTCCCTGTGTCTGCAAGAAAAGAAAATGAGGTAATGTAGTTGATGTGACATTACAGTTCCTGACTTCATTACTTGCTGCCTGGTTAAACAAGCACCTAGGTAATTACTACTACTGCAGTCTTGCTCAGCTTCACTTTTGCCTCACACTTGCCTCCAATGGGAAGGGCAATTGATGGCTGCCAGTGCATCTTATGGAGGGGAATTTTTCTCACGGCCAAGTCCTTTACATAAATTAAAATTCATCAGCTCAAAAGTGGTTCTTACATGGCCCAACTGGTATGAAGCTACTAAAGCCATTTTGGACACCCAAGACAGCACTGTAAGACAGCAGACTGAGGCAGAGGAGTCTCTCAAACAAGACTGAGAGCTGGCTTTATCCCATGCAAGGGTAAGAAGCTAAATCAGTCTCACTGCTACAGATTTACACCACTTCAAAACCCAACCGCAGTTTTGTGTGTTCCTTGTGAACATAAAGTGCAACATTTACTGAATGTGGCCTGAAACGGAGACTCATCCATCCAAACCGGGATTTTCAGCATGCAAGAACAAAGGCAAAGTCACCTGCACCTGAATTGGATGTCTGCAAGAAGGCACACTGCCTGCAACAGTCTGAACCAGGCATGAAGATTTATCATTGCCAACAACTAGAGTTTGACATTCTGAATGCAAACTGGCACAATTCTACCAGCACTAAGACTAAAGGTAACTTGAAAGCAATTCCTTTTTAGAGTGCTAATACAAAAAACCCTCCAAACTGTCATACTGGAGTGGTTTGTGCTTAGCAGTCTTTTAATTGTGATACAGGAGAAGCAGAAAGCAGAACAGTAGAACATGAAAAAATCCCCCCAAACTACCTGGATATGATAGAAATATTTGCTGGGAAAAAAAAAAGCAAGACCAAGGCATTTTACTCCTTGATCTTTGGACTGACCAAATAATGTTTTGACAGTAAATGTCAACCCCAAACCTGTTATCCTACAGGTTTGAAAAGTCAGTGGGCTCTCTCACCTCTCTGAAGAGCATGCAGCTTGCAAGCAGAGGCCCTTCCTCAGCAAAACTGTCCATTTCTTTTAAGCATTGTAACTCTTATAATTTAATACAGATCTGTTAATTTTGTGCTTTTGAGATTGACCTAGTGCTACCGGAGTGGTTTTATTAAAAAAGAAAATGAGCTTTGAAGTGGCTGCAAAAGCCAAGCATAGAGAAAGGCACAGGCAGCCTAGAATTATACGCTTGCAAGAAACTTCCATCTGCCTTTTCCTTTATTTTTTTTTCTTAAGGGAAAATAAGTTTTGAAACTTGGAGCTGACAGTCTCTTGGTTCAAGAAATATCTAATTAGCATAACAGCAGCACCATGCTAAACAAATTAACTGCTGTGGGGTCACAGTGGCCTCCCACTGACACAGATCCAGGCAAGCATTTATTTTGCTTTGTTCTAAAGGTTGCCCTGGTTTGTTTGAGTCGCCACTCCCCCACATAATTTACTACCAGTTTCCTACAAGACAGAGTTGCTACACATTAGAAATACTTCTAAAAGCAGTTAAATCTAAGAAGTTAGATGTAGCTCCTGGTTCTTACCTGACACAACTTAAGAATCACTTGGCAGACAATTTCTGAAGAAAAATTGCTTTCCAGTGACACAGCACAGGCATCAGCTCCTTATACACCTCTGATAATTCAGTGCTAGGCCATTTTCACCATAGTACAAGCACCTCAGTCCAATTTTGCACATGGCAAATATGCTCCATGTTAGCATATGAGAACATGTAGAATCTTGAGCAAGGATTTCTAGAGAGAGCCAAAAAAAACCTCCAAAAAATGCTTCATTGCAAGCTGCTCAAAGACACGATCTGCAAAAATATTTGGATTCACAGGATACATATCAGATTTATGCAAATATGCATAGGGATAAACATGTGAAGGATATGTACTAATGCCTTTAACTGGAAAAAAAAGCCCCACCATGTTCTAAGAAAATCTTTTGATCAGAGCATGTTATCTCTCAGCCCCCTGTCAGACCTAATTAAGGGGAGCACACGCACAACACATGCAGGGCTTCGGTCCCAGCACGCCTGACGCAGCTCTGGAGGTGGGTGGCAGATCAAGCTTTAGGACATTTCTCTCTCCTCCCTGATCCTGGTGCTGACTAGAGTCCAAACTGACTCCTGCCAGGAGTTACAGTTGTGGCTGGCACAAAAACAAGAACTGTATTTCATTTAAGAGTTGGAAAATATTTTCCATTCTGTGTTGGAAGAAAGATGAAAGCCTTGAGAATGTTGCAGATGTGCTTTCGTAGAACAGTTGACTGTCTGGTGGCCTAAGCAGATACCTGAGACAAAGGTGTCAAACCAAGCAGAACTGGGCTTTGAACTTCACCAGCCCACATCCTAAACTGGCTATAGCTAGAGAGTCAATCACCACCTATATTTAACATGGTGAAGGATTAATCATCATTTCAAGTGGTTTATTCACCAAATCAGACTGAGCGGTAGCAAAGCTCGTGCTGATTTAAGCATGCCTGTCCCCCCCACACCCCTGAAATCTCACTGGCCATGCTCTCAGGTGACAGCATCTTTCCTTCCTTTCTGGTTGCACAGCAGTGACCAACCCCTGTGGAAATACTCAAATTCCCATTTTAGGCAATGGATGCTGCATTTCAGTTAAAACAAGATCTGCACACGCTGGGGGCCAAACTGAAAATTTTGTAAAGTAGGCGTTCTTGCACTTCTCTTTTTTTCCAAGTATACTAAGAAAGCTAAAATGTATTAAGAATAGTATTTATCAATAGAGACCTTTTTATCAGACCACAAGTTATGATGTGAAGCCAGTGCCTAGCAATCAAATATTGTCTTTTATCTTATATCAACATTCTAGGCACATTGACCCATGAAAAATAAAATCACATTTGCAAGAAAAAATAATGTAAATTTACACACAGTTATTTGTTTATATACATGTACATGACAGGTCATTTTTAAAAAGCTGAAACAAGCTCCTGTACACATCACAAATGCTTTGAGCTCCGTGTATCTGAGCTCATCTTCTGACTTCAGCACAGCAGGAGCAAATATATTTACTTGTAATACAAAGGCAGACCTGTTTGGAGGTGGACACAATAATCAATCCACTTGCCACGGAGGCAGTAAGTGTTCATTTACCATTATATGACCTGTAGCAATACATATTATGTCTTTTGCCAGCAGGAGCCTGGCCAGCCGCAGCAACCACAACTTTGTCAGCAATCAGTCACAACCATCCTTGGCAACCTGTTGTTTGTGGCTCATTAAGGTGAATTTATAGCAGCAGGATGGAACATTTTCTGGAGACCATCCTTCAGTTCTATGAGATAATGTTGATGCTGCTTCAAGTCAGTATTTACCATTAAACTGCCCTATAGATTTCCTCTCTTGCATTCCCACTCCTGATTCAACTTTGTGCAGTGTGAAGAAGGCAGCCCTTCCTCCGAGCAGGAAGGAAACCCCTCTGTTGTCAGGGTCTGCATTTTGTGTGGCTGTCATATACAGAAAGGGCTCCAGAGAGCACTGACCTTGTTTGGACTGCTGTAAGGGAGCTTATTAAATCGAGAAAGGGAAGTTACTAAATTGAGACTGAGATGATATATATGCAGGCAATCACAGATTTTTCCTTACAGTACTGGAGGCCTGATTCCCCATCCATGATGGTAGTAGACCTGGCAGATATTCCTACAAATTTTTAATAAGTGCTCAACAACTTAATTCCTATCTAATTACTAATAGAACTACTCTATTAAGATGTGTAATTTTTTTCTTTTTTGGATACTATTAACCCCATCCAAGATTTGATGATGGACAGGATCCACTAATCATGCCATCAAGAGCCAAACATCTATGGTCAGTAACCTATACACAAGCTGAGGCAAGGCCTATCAGCTGCTGCACTAATTACTTCTTGAATGTAGACACTATCAGCTGCAAGTTTCTAATGAAGCTTTTTTTTTCCCAAATACATCACCCACCTTCAGGGAAAAAAATAAAGTATACTTCTGCACAATTATAAGCTGCCAGTAATCAAATATAATACTCTGTGCCCTACCATCAACACAGGTTTAACCTGGGCCTCTTCCAATCACCAGGAAGTCACAAGAAAGCAAGACAGGCAAAACACTGATTTGGGCTATGCTGCATCACAATGTGCACTTCTGCAGACTAATTACAGCAGCACAGTTGAGACTGGGTCCATTCCCATATTCACAAGCCTCATTTACAAATTACAGCTTCTCTAGAAAGCCGTGCAGTAATTCCAACAAGCCACTTGCTAATCATAACTCCTCATTTACTATAATTTGAAAAAAAGATCCAACACAAGAAGGTCTGCAATCTACAGACTTCTGCTATAACTAAAGTGCTCAGGCAAATGAACACCGCTCTAGAGGCTCTAAAAGCACTAAACATTGCAAAACTAATTCATCTGAAGCCTTGGATAAAACCTTGGCATTCTTGCTTTCTTGACTGCATTTACATTTTTAATGACTAAGATTTCAATAGATTTTCTAATACTTTTTATATAAGCAACTGATAAAATTTTAAATGAGGAAATTAAGTTTATGAGGAGTGGTTTCAATTATTTTATTGTCTCATATAACATCTACTAAACAGGCTTTTCCCAAATACTAACTTAGTCTTATCTCACAATCATGTCAAAGAGTGAGTTTAATTTTGTTTTGCTTTTAATAGTGTTTTAAGTGTAAGAACTTTGTTTTAAGTGTTTTAAAACTAAGAACTAATGAATGCTTCAGCTCAAGGTTGGTTTTTGGCTTTTAGGGTTCCCTTCCCTTCCCTTCCCTTCCCTTCCCTTCCCTGATAATAATCAAAGATCAGCTTCAGGTATTTTATTCACAAATCCACATCCTTCTTGAAGCACAGAACCAGGTCTTGGTCTCTCACTTTCTTCCAGCCACCTCATCAATCCATTGTTAATTGGAGCCACCCAAGTCTTCCCTGTTCCCGCCGCCAGTGGTGCCTTGTCAAGAGCTGGGGGAGTACCTGGTCCCTGGCACTATTTGCCTATCTGAGCTCGTTGGAATCTGATGCAGGGAGAGCTCTGCTGGCAGGGAACAATGCTTATGGCCACAGAGGAGTGCTCCCTGTCATTATCTAGAAAAGACAATTACTTAGAAATTGAAACTATGGAGACTCATATTCGTTTACTAATGTGGCATTTACAAACGTTACGCAATAAAAGCTTACAAGTGATACAGAAGCACTGTACAAGTGTGGTATTAAAGCCCTCATGATCTCTCTCTCCTCTGTGTTTTACAGTTGTAAAGCCCATCACAATTTTCATCGAGGTCAAGGTGCTAAAAGCTAATATACATCATGTATTATATAGTTTCTCTGATTTATGAATGTTGATGCCAATATCAAGACTAAATGCTAAATTCCCTTAAAGAGTAATCATCTGTGAAAGGTTTCTCTGCTCAATGTATTGAAAGTGATTTCCTAAGGATAATTTTTTTCCCTATCCTGTCAATGCAGGAAAAAAGAGGCATTTTTTTCTAAATGACACTTAAGGTACCAAGCAGGAGCAAAAAAAAGAACAAGAGAAACATCTAAAAGACAAATCTTGAGAAGCAACACACAGGTGTGTTATCCTAAGGCCTCCTGGTTTAGCACTGGACAGATCCATGCAACTGATCAATCCTAGCATTATCAGTAGAAAACAGCAAATATACACCAAACCCAGACACACAGTCCCTTGCACATGAATTATGTACCAGTCCTACACTGGTTTAAATTAGAACACTGCAACTATGGAAAGGTTGGAAGGGTCAGATTCAAACTATTTAAGCATGAACTTTTTAGGAGGATAACAACTGTCTGGGGAAGAAAGAAATGTTGGCATGCTAGGAAGACATGTTTTCACCAGCTGGACTAAGTCTTCTGCTGATACTGTTTAGGAAACAGTCACTGCAGTGACTGCAGTATTTCATAATAATTTTACTGTGTCAACAGTCTAAAGGTGGGAGAGGTCACAAGCAGCATGAATAAAGAGGAGAATTCAAATGATCACAAATTGGAGAGTGATATGAAATGAATGGTAATTCAGCAAGGAAGAAGGCAAAATGCTCAGCTTAGGTGGTGTAAGCAGCTGCAGAGGGACTCTGGGGAGGATCTTCTGCTTCTAAAAACATCTGAAAGAAAAGTGTTGCTTGGCTGGGAAGATCTCAGAGGAGTAGGAAATATGGACATAAGGAAACATCGAAAAAACTCTGATTCATGGTCTGGATACCACAAGACTAGATAAATATTACATAAGCTTCTGAATAACTAAGAGCTTGCCAAAGGTCATCGCCTTTTCCTCCCTGACACCTGAAGACAGCACTGCAAGTACTGAGCTTGAACTTCAACAGAGCAAATTTTGATCAGATGTCACAAATACCTGGCATGGATTACCTGAACAAGTACAGACTGCCCATCTCTGGAGTTCAAGTGGACACCCATCTGCTAGTCAGGAATGGTTTCCAGATGAAGTTGCTA
Source organism: Drymodes brunneopygia (assembly GCA_013400955.1). Lineage (NCBI taxonomy): Eukaryota > Metazoa > Chordata > Aves > Passeriformes > Petroicidae > Drymodes > Drymodes brunneopygia. Next base: position 533,456 of record VZTZ01017966.1, read on the forward strand.
CAATCAGGCCCAGGAATGGCTACGGTGACCTCTCCAGGTACCTCCTGAGTGTGCTCACTATTACCTTTTGTGTCTGCCATGGAAAACAACACTGGAGAGAGCAGTAACCTACAAATGATCCTCAAATCACTGCATCTAGATCCATGGCTTATTAGAATAGAAATGGCTTTGATAAGTATCTCAGGGATCTAAACAAACAACCCAGAAGGTGTTCTGTCAACCACTGACTATTAAAACTAAACAAAGCAAGCAGATGCTCTAATTCTCGCGAAGAAATTAGTAATTAACAGCATGGCCTTCCAGCCATGTGTAGGACCAATAATTCAATTACCCATGGCCAACTGTGAGCTAACTAACAGTATATGGATTTCCTGCCTTATTACACACAGTACCACAAACTCCATTTGCTGTAACACTCCTTCCTTCATTCCTCCTCATGTCATTGTGCAGTTGTACCTCTGTACATCTCTACTCCAGTCCAATCCATCACAAAAGCTATTATAAACACTAAAGTCATTGTTAATAGTAACAGGATAATGAAGAAAGTTTCCATACACCTATAAACAAATGGAAAGCAGACAGGACACAGACATATCTATGCAGATAATGTGCAATTCATTTTTTCAGCTGAAATTATCTTCATCAGTGATGTAAATAAACAAACCAGAACCCAGCTAATTTTTACAAGAACAAGGGATGAAAATGTTGTATCAAGGCTCTCCTACACTCTTTCTTCCAGCAGCTTCATTATGTTATGCACATGAGGGTAACTTCCTCTAGTGTGTGGGGGCTGCTGCTTTTGGAGCTGAATTCCAAGCCGGTGGCATCAGCAGCTTCTGAGTGGCTGTGATGGATCCCATAATGACAAGACAGAAAATCTTAAAATAGAAGTGGATAACTGTCGAAGGTACTATAAAAGCTAAACACAGTATTTTTGAAGTACTTCTTAAGCCAAGGACAAGAGCAGTCAACATTTTCAAATGCACCCTTATCATTTCTGCAAGTACTTTCAGAGCTTCAGTCCCACAGAAAATCAATGGGACTTGGTGCTTGTTTGCACAGCCTCATTCAATTCAAGTTAAATCAAATTAACTAAAGTGAAAATTACTACATATTAAAGATCATTGAATTCTTTGAAAGACTCCTCATTGAGAAGCAAAGTGGCTTTCGTTAGTTCTCATTTTAATTCGTTTTGCAAGTGCTCTAGTGTTCATTTTGGCAAAACATCAACCTTCAGACTATTTGTCCGAAAAGCACAAAGACTCAGATTAGAACCAAAAAAAATGAGAATAGAGGTTCACAAAGCTCTAAGCAAAAGCAAACAAATATGGCAAACAGTGGTTTAATCAAAGACAACATGGCAATTACTAGCTAGATTGTTTTCCTGGGCTGACATCGCACCCCCAACCTCCCCCCCCAAAAAAACCCAACCCACTGAGAAACAAATAAACAAAAAAACCCCAAAAATCAATCAAACAAACAAATCCTTCATACCTGCTGTAGGTTTGGAATAAAAGCAAAACCTACACACACATTTCCCCCTCTGTTTATGTCCTGAATACAAATTTTTTCAACTGCAATTCAAATTTTTACTGCCAAGTTGGACCTTGAAGTCTTGAATGTATGAGAGTGTTTTTCTTCTGAGCATCATCCAAAGGAGGGGAAGGAAGTGATGGTAGGCTGGGGATGGCATAAGTGATGTCTGAAGTAACCACTGAAGTGACAGTAAGGTGTCTCTGAATGACCAAGTGAAATTCTCCCGTAGGTATTCGCATCGCAGGAGTGCCTTAGTCTTGTCAGGATGGCAGCCTCAGTTCTCTGGGCAGCAAAAATGAGCAGGAAACAATCAAGGCTCCCAGGGTTAGGGAAGAAGAAGAAAAAAAAGCAGAAGTCTTCACCTTCCGGTGCAGAATCAGACTCCCTTCCTGCACTTAAGTGATGTGAGTGATCCTACTCTTAGTAGCGAACTACAGGAACTTCATAACTTGATTTCAAGATTTCCATTTTCTTGGCATTTGTCTTCAGAGAGGAACAGTAATAAATACAAAATTACACCTACAAACATTCAAAGGAAAACGTTTTATTTCTAACTTTCTTAGAAAACAACAGTCAGGTGGGACCAGCTGATTGACTAAGCAGTGAACTGAAGGGCAGCACTGGGTAATTCTATATCCTGTGTCAGATATGATCTTTACTTCACCAAGCAAAACGAAAATACACAGCAGAAAATGTGGCCCACCAACTGTGGGTCACAATGCTAACAGCATTTTAAATATTGACACTTTTAAAGCCAAAGTAAATTAACAGCAGGTATTATTGCATGAAAGCGAGAAGGGAAATGTTTCTCCATGAGTCTCCAATTGCACAGAAAGAACCAAAGAACTTCCCTTTGTGCCCAGAAATCTTAGTAGTGGTGCAATGCAAATCCTCAAACCAGTAGTTGGTGTAGTAACATCAATCAGGTCCCAGGACTCTCTTTTGCCAAAAGGCACTGCAGCAGAGAAGAATCCCTTTTTTAATGGGGTTGCCATCACACAGCAAAGTCTAACACTCCTGGGAATTCAGACTGAGCTAAGATCAGCCCACTTTGTTAGTACATAACCTATTTGGAATTATTTTGGTTGTACCAAAGCTACCCAAGTTAGAACATATACTAATGATACTGATGAAAACTGCAACTTAACTGAAAAACACGAAATAAGAGATTTTTTTCAAAAATAACCTCTCAGTCTACATGTACAATCTGCAGTAGCTTCAGATGCCAAAATCCTCAAGCTCAAATATTTACTGCACATAGAAAAATCCAGGAGTATTGTTTCACAACTACTTGACAATCACTTCAAGAAACAAACCATCACAAAACTCACCAGGACTAACTGCACATGCATGATTTCAAGTCTATCTGAAACATAGCTATTACACTGCCTTGCTGCTTTATTACCTCTGTCTAAATATGGAACACTGATGTATCCATTATGCTATTTTTTTCCATTAAACCTGAGCCATATTCCACTTCTTCATTAGTAGGGATGAAAAAAAACCTACTTAATAAAAGAAAAAAAAACCCAAAAGCCCAAACAATCCCCAAAGAAGCAACACAACTGCCCGGAGGCCTCAAAGGCAAATTTCAAGGTAAGTCTTCTTGTGTTCCTTGCCAGAAGGAAAGAGGAAGCAGAAATATCCAGTGAAATACACACAGCCAAACAGAATGCAGAAAAATCCCCCCCAGCTAACATTAGCAAAAGAGCAGAGATGTGGAAAGATGAAAACATCCAAACTAAAACGAGATTTAAAATATATTAGATGGAGTGCTGACTTATTTTGCCAAAGATTATATTCAAATGGATGTTTCTGTTCCTGTTGTTCTGCCTCAGCTTCTTTGCCTGGGCCTTCCTTTAAGTAGAAAAACATGTAAATATTTTTAGCTGAGCCACACTGAGAGAGCAGAGAGACTGACTTCTGAGAAGTTGGCCATTCTCAATTTTCTTTTCTTTCCCAGCAATTTTGTTATGAATTTATTGTATGTCACAGCAACAAAACCCTTCTTAGCTATCAGCTGATTTTCTAAGAATTCTGCAAAGATTTGCCCATGCCACTATAAAATGTAACTCTACCCTATGGCTACAAGGACTGTCTTTCTGTTGGGTAGGAAAGACTATTATTGAGTAAACAAGATGAGACTCAGATCTGATTCAGTGCCTAAAAAGGAGTCAAATACTCTACGTTTTCCTAGTTGAAAAATTCCTTGAGAATGTGATATCTAAGAAGGTAAAAGCAAAGACAGCACAAGATGCCAGATTTAAATGCTTCTGTCTTTGCTATCTGATCAGCAGGGCACAGATTAGTGCAGTTCACAGTAACATTGGTGATCACAGATTTGATGGCATAGGAGGACCTAAATTACGTAGCTACAGAAATAACCAGGGGACTTCTACAGTTTTTCAACAATGCTTTTTCCAGTTGTACACTGTATATTCCAGCCTGTTTTTAAAAAAACAATCAGTTTGGCTCAGCTGTGGCTTTTTCCTTCCTCTCTTCACATTTAGAGACCACTATTTAGTTATTTATTTTTAGTAATAAAGTCTGCAGGCATCACTGTTCAAATAAAATCCCAATATCCCCACCACAAATGCAGAAGTCTGGCACTTTCTTCATTGACTAGAGAATGAGCTGGCAAAGCTAAAAGCTTAAGCCAAGCTTTTAAGATTTTTCTGATTCCTCTCGCTCTCTCATTCTCCCCCAGCCCCTGCCCCATTAAGTCTTGGAGTAAAAGAAGATTAGCACAGATGGATGAAAATATTTTTTCCACTTCAGCATTTGCTGTCACTATTCAGTGCTAAGCAGGTTCTCATATAGTGTCACTGGAAAGATGGAAATTCCTACACTTCTCTTAAATATAATCACCTTGCCACAAAGCAGAAAAAGAAGAAAAATTGGCTGTTTATTTTGCCTGGATTGTGCGTGATTTATCCAGCAGAACCTGTAAACATCGTAACATCTGAAATTGATGCGTTGCCTTTCATCAAAGTTCAGCTGGCTGCTTCTGCACCACACCAATCTGCTCCTGGCTCACTGTGCCCAGCCAGTAAATTGACCTGGACCCAGCAAAGATGAAAATATGCAGACTTAAAGTAATCCCCCTTGCTGAGCATGCAGGCACATGGTGGGATTAGCTGGGGAGGGAGCACGATGGGGGGGNCCCCTCCTGCTGCAGCTGCAGGAGGGATGGAGGGAGGGATGGAGGGAGGGATGGCTACAGGCACAGCACCCCTCCTGCTGCAGCTGCAGGAGGGATGGAGGGAGGGAGGGATGGCTACAGGCACAGGACCGGGCTGGCAGGAGAAGGGAGGGAGCCAGGCCCCTTCAGCTCCCAGCCATTCAGAGCTGCACACTCACTCACACCCCCCCGAACAAGTGCACGTGAACCAACACAGTCAGAGGAATCCGAGTGCTGCCTTCCCGTAGATAAATAGGCCTTTTACCATGAGCAATCAAAAGGAGGACAATGGAAAAATAAAATCAGCGTGATAATTTTACACATTGCAAATATTGCAACATCAAGTATATGTAAACCGAGATGCAAACAAAGTCTTTCATCCCTGACTGGTAATTAAAAAACAATCAGCCTGCTAATGATTTCATATTCCTAATAAACATTCAGACTGCAACTGGATTCAGTCACAGGTGATCACCCTGCTCGCATAAATAAGAGAAATGGTCACACTTCAGATTCAATATAGCAGCATTAAATGTCTTAAAACCACCTTCATCTCTAAAAGGGGAAAACCAAGTAGCTCCTTAGGCAGTCACATAAGGATAAATTACTATTGCCATAAACAGCCAATGTTAAACTGTACTTTGGTTATTTAACACTATTAAATAAGTAATGAATAAAATAAAACAAATATTTTACTTAATAAATATGGTATAATAATTAAGCCTGAGCAGTAACCACATTTCCTCTCAGCTGGAAAATACACATTTTAATTATGAACAGTTCTGCATAAAGAGAGAGAAATCCACTTCAGAAATCTCTAGATTTGATCTAAACTAGCTTTGTCATTCTCAATGAGAATATCTTCAGTTCTGAAGCCCATGGATTACCTGGACAAACAAAATGAAAGAAGCCCATTATATTCAGGAGCTCTACAGGCCACCAGCACACGTGGACACTGTGATGTCCTGCATCTGCCCTTTTCCTGCCCCTCCTGTTGTAATCCTGATTCCCCTGATTCCTTACAGCCCATCTCTTCTAGCTTTGAAGTTCCTTTAGCCTGCTCCAATTTTACACAGGATGAGAATCATGGGACTTATTTTTAATGGATGCAGATTATCATCAAGGCAGGGGTTGTATGCATCTTTTTTTACTCTGTATAAAAATCTATGCCACTTCAGTTCTTTTTGTATTACAGAAATTTCAGTGTCCACTACCATCATAAACCAGGCTTGGATTTGCTAAAACATTCTGACTTCTAGAAACAGAGTAAAATATTCTTCCCATTTCCTCCACTCTTCTTTACCAAGGCCAAAGTGGATTTTTAAAGGTGTCCTGAGCAATCACCTAAATCAGGGTTCAATTCAAATACATTTTGAAGCAGGTACATAAAAAAAAAAATCTTGAAACTGCAGACAGGGCCAGGAGTTTGCCTGCTCCTCCACAGGATCATCTGCAATGGCAGATCAGGGTTGAAATGCACTACTAACATGAATTGTTCCTAAAATACCTTGATGTCATCTTGGGAAGAGCTGTGTATTTACATAGCACTGGGTTGTGGATCTGAACAAGCTGAAGGTCTTTTAACTGCTAAGCTGTTTCCAAATAGCCAAATATTTTGGGACTGACTGAAATTCAGTGGTTTTCACAAGGAGGAATTCCCCAATCCTGGCAATCAGAGTTCAACTATGGTAAACTGGTTCCTCTATAACTTAAATATACCAAGATGATCAAAGAGAAAACCCATAAGATATGAAGTATCTGAAGCAAATTTTGCAAGTATTTCACAAGATATTATATGTTCCTCTCAAAGCATGTTTCACATGTTTATAGATCACAGACTATATAGAAAAATCCTCTAAATTGTAAGAGATTCAGAAAATCACATACTTTTGCACCTGGAATTCAGTAATTACTTTGCTTCCTTACTAAGTGTATTGAATTAGAAAATACCAACTAGTTTTAAGAGAAGTCACACAGAATTCTCTTTTTTTGGTCATACAGCTAACACAGGTCATTTGGAAATATCTCATTTGAATTTACTGAACTGCAAAGTATCATTGCTTTCCAAGATTTGAAAAGATATTGGAAAAGTTTCTGGAAGTTCAGTTACAATCTTTATCAGCCTATCAAGATACTAAACTGTATTATACTTATGTAAAGATTTTGTGTATTTAAATGATTATTTCACTAGTGTTTTTTAAAAGCAAAGAATTGGGTTACCCTCTGTATATTTAAGAAATGAAGATTCAAAATGTGCAAAGAACAACATTCAGATTTCAGTGGATAATACATATCACACTGGTCCAAAAGTGCAACACTGGAAGTCTCAAGGGTTGAGATAAGGACATGGAGAAATCACTCACCATTTACTACATGGGCCAAACAGACTGCCTCTCAGATCTTTGTGTCTGCCGAGCTGTTTCTCTGATATTCACCCTCCCATCCCTGTTTGCAATTGCTGCTGTGCAGGATTTTTCCTCTTGGTGGATCTGTTATCCCAGAGGCAGGACCATGGTGGCTGACAGGCTCAGCCCTGGCCAGCAGCAGCTCCATCCTGGAGCCAGCTGGCATTGGCTCTATCAGACACAGGGGAAGCTTCTGGCACCTTCTCCCACTACCAAAACCTTGCCACTCAAACCCAAAGCATGAGCAAAGTAACATCTAAATCATCTTCCAAAAAGGCTTTCCAGCAAATACAGTAAAGAATATGCAAATTTTCCCTTCTGCCACTAGTTCCAGGTCACAACCTGAGCCCAGAACAGTGGGATTATGGAGAACTGTATCTATGCTCTTTGGCAGAATCTACTTACTGAAAGAGAAGGGGGAGAAAAAAATTCACTACACTCACTTTCTTCTGTGAATGCTTGTTTCTCATGTGTTTGGTGAAAGCACGTGCTTAAAGAATCTACACATGGAACATCAACATAATCAATTCTACAGCATAGCTCCACTACATGAATTATTTTTAATATCAGAAGAAAAAGAGAAAGCTTTTCTCAGAGAACACTGCATCCTCAAAGGCAGTTCAAGGTCACATTCATTATATTTACTGTCACATAGCATATTATTTAATATAACAATTCAGTATCTATTTAAGATATGACATGTTCAAAGGCTTTGAAAAGAACTCTATCCTCTATGGTAGGAAAGGGTAAATAATCCTATTTACAGCCAGACTTCCAAAAGTCTTTAGCCTATTTCTGAGTCAGATGACTCAGTTGAAGTGCTTCAAATTTTTCCTTCAGATTTTGCATGTTTAAGAAAATAGAAAAGACTGTTCCACCTAGCACACTTCTCTAGCCTGTGGTCAAACACCCTCATTACATCCAGGCAATTTTAAATGACACTATAAATAGAAGCAAGCTTTATGCTTTCTCAACACATAAAACACTAGCTGCCACTTAAAGCATATACATTAGAAATAATTACTTCTATTTGATTGGTCTGAGTTTGCACAGGAGTTCTTTTTAAAGTTCTTTGTAGCATAGTAAGCGTTACTGTATTGTAACTTCCACTACACCCACTTCCTACAAAAAAAAAGTAATTTCTCAGTGATAGGAACCCTGTGCGTCAGGACACAGAAGAAGTAAGTGGAAAAAGAAAGTGGATTCCATCATTAGCATCCTAAGATGCTACCAGATGTCACCACATCTGAAGTGATCAAAATAATATGAAAAGGTCAATTTTATTTGCCTCCTGAGAGTCAGAATTCTCACGGAAAGCAGGAAGCTCTCCACCCCAGTGTGCACCCCTGTGTTTTGGTTATGTCCTGCAACACTCAACTGACCCCATCTGTTCCCAGGGGCACGTGCACAGCCAGAAATGAGCTCTGAGAAAGGTGCTGTGCCCTGCTGAACAGCAGTTAAGACAAGGGTCACCCTTCTATCACTCGTATTCAGAAGCCTACAACATGCAGAACCATTACAGATTTGTGGTAATTATGTTTTTCTCTATCAATCCCTCAAGAAGTCAGCTTGAACAGAACCTATTAAAATCTTATTAAGAGTCTGGAAATGAGTCAATGGGTAAGGAGTTCCCAAATTCCCTTTCCACAGACTTCTGCTCCTTACCATGAATGTATGCCTCATATGCAGGGTTTGCCTGCACTGTTCACTGCACAGACTTGTTCCACATTTCCACATCACTGTTTTACATCTATTTCATCTCTGTCATTGCTTTACACTGAATCTTAAATCACACTGATTTCCTTCGCCACAAATCATAACAAGGACAACAACAAAATCAGATTTCACTGTGAACAGATTTAAGTTGATTTTTCTAGGGATTTAGACAAGCAATTCTAGTAGCACTTACTAAAAATAGTTGCCAATAATTAAAGCTGTTAAATAAGAGCAACCTGTTCTCTTCAATGCACTATCAAAAAGAGGAAAACACCTGTCATCAGGAGGCCTGAGCCAAACCTGGTTGTGCACATCCCTTTGCTCTGTCCCAGGACCTGACAAAAGTATTTTTTGCCTGTCCCACCCCCCTGCCCAGCAGGATCCCTTAAGGAACTGGAGGGTGCCCACCAGACACCACCACAGATCACTGCAACTCCACTATCAAGATCTTGGACATAAAGCCTTCAGAAACATATGTTCTCCTACACACATCCCAAACCATTGTTCAGGTACATTTCAAGGCAACTTTTATTTACTTATTTGAGAAAACAGGTTCCTTTATTACCTTGGTATTATAAAACCATCGAAAGGTTTGAGTTGAAGGGACCTTAAAGACCATCTAGTTCCAACCCCCTGCCATGAGCAGGGCAAGGGAAACCTGTCCCTGGGTGTGCTTGAAACACCAGTCTTTCAGTTAACAGCCCATGTTTCAACTCATTTCTGTTAACGATTGCTCTCAGGCCATATTATAGTCATTTTATGTTCTGGCTGGCTAATAATTTAATCAGTAGTAGCCAGTAAATGAGGAATTTTCCACCACTGCAACATTCTAGCAATAAGTTATAAAAATACCTAAGAAGCTGAAATGCAAAGCAGACTGACAAGCACATATTTAGGGGTGGGAGTAACTCCATAATGAGATCCTTACTGACTAATACATGTCCATTCAGAAACTGAACAGCTTTCAGAATCACCTTAATTAGAAAGGAAGATGGATTAAAATACAACCTCTCAAATAAGCATTTCACTTTACTGAAGAAATCAAATTTTTTTCTCTTTAAATATAAGCATTCATTACTGACTTTAACTAGAATAGTTCATTTTTAGCTGTAAATATGGAAAGTCCTAGAAGGATCATCTCATTAACTCCTTCCCACACAAAACCAGAATCATAAAAAATCCTGTTACTTAACAGAGATCTTTATAAGAAAACTGTTGGCTATTGAGTGCATCCAACAATACTGAGATGAATTTCGCAACTCATAAGTCATTTGGATTGAAATATTATGATTGTAGGACTTTTGTCACTAGAAACATTACCTGGGAGCCATCCCTTTACCTACATACTGGGTTAGAATAAAATGTGACAATAAATGCTTTTTGCCTAACAGACACAGTGTGTGTATGTATGTCCTAAAGTTACCTAATTGGTATTTTTCATTTTTAACAATGACACGTTCCCTTTGTGCCTGGTCTAAGTTTATCTGTACAAATTATAAAAGGCTTACTTACAGGAGTAAGAAACCAAAATAGGCACTAGGAAACGTAAAGAAAAAGTGGCAGGTGCTTTTAAGGACAGCAGAGTGGCACATCAGTGCTGGTGAGGGACAGCTGAAGTGGAAATAATTTGAGAAGAAACACAATACCATCTCTTATTACAGTTCCTCTATAGTTACGACCCACTTTATCAATAAATCTCAAGCTTCAGGTACCTACATTTACAGTGCTTTCCACATGGAGGAATTTCTGTTCTCCACTGTCATTATAACACAGCTTCCTAAAGACCATTAAATGTGATGTCAAAACTGGGGCTTGACGCACGACTGAGTGACACCTGAGTCACAGCACCTGTAACCGAGTCCTACAGCACAAATCTTTCATGGTAAATGCTCCCAATCATGTGACTGGATTTGCTTCTCCCAATAATTTAGTTTAGTTGTTGTTTTAGTGACTGCCAGCTGTACAGCTGCTGTCTCCAGATACCACCAGTATCATCACCCAGTCAGTTCCACCACTACCTCATTCACCAGCTATTACAGAATAGAAAATGTTACTGCCTTAACACAGGATAAGATTACCTTCCGAGAGCTCGGTCACAAATTTCTGACTGCAGTCACAGAGGCGAGTAGGAACTTTCTCCTTTACCATCAACCCCCAAACAGTTTCCCATTTCTGAGTAATTGATGCAAACCTGGGGAGAGGGGAAGGAAGGGGCAACCCTACTGCTCCCCGGAAAATGAGCTGTAAAGGAGACGTGGCACATTCTAATCTTTAGATCGTGCCCAGAAGCATTTGGTCTGGGGCCCACGAAGGTTTCTATAGCATTCCTGGCTTTGTCTCTAATCTGCTGGCTGACCTGGGACAAGACACCTAATTTGATGATATCTTTGAAAACACTGTACCCATCACAAAGTGATGTGCAAACACCTGCAACTGCGCCCCTGGTAGTACCATGTGGGGGAAATGTGACACAGAGCCTTTCAGTGACAGACTTACTCCTTGGGTACAAAGCAGAAGCCAGTTGCTACGAACCCCAGATCTAGGAGGCAACAAGGTGCTTGGCAGGTGAAGGTGTCAGAGCACAGCTGCAGTGTTGGTCTTTACTGGTAACATCCCACACAGCTCAAGCAGAACTTTGTTGACATTCTTGGTAGAATTTTTTCTTGTGTAGACCCTGACAGAAACACCTTTGTGGGAAGAAGGAGACTAAGGAGTTTGTGAGACTTATAACTCAATCATCACCATCCCAAAAGGGAGTGCTTCATCAGCTACTTTAACTCATTCTCCCCTTCAACTCCAGCAGAAAACCATCTTTGGTGCCATAAGGATATTAGAATTTAGCAAGGGCTCCACTGAGTTTTAGAGTATGTAAGAGTTAGGTAATTTCAGGTCTTTATCAGTGGATATTACAACATGATACCGTCAGGACAGAGCATCTCCCTGTAGGAGAAGAGACTGGAAAAAGTCCAAGTTTTCAAAGTAACAAAGGAAAGGAGGGTTATAAACATAGTTGAAGGAAAGAAAAGAAAAAAAAAAAGAAAAAAGGAAAAAGAACAAGATGAGAGGAGAAGAAACACATAAGAATAATGACTCCAAAACTTTTTCTGGGTTTGTACTTCCCTGTTCAGAGGCACACAGCTGAGACAATGTGGCTGGCTCTGTGACAATTGTGAAAAAATAAGCCAATTTGAGCTGGTTGTTAGCAGTCAGAGCACTGCATCTCAGATAAATGACTGTCTGCCTCAGGTATGGCAGCAGATCTTCCTAAACCATTGCTGAGAGATTTGCCAGGTTTGCAGCAGCTTTTAGCCATCAAAAGCAGCAAGAAAGTCCTCTTCGGTCTCCCATCCCTGTGGTAAAAGGTGACCTTGGAGAAGATTTTTTTTTCTTCGTGCCCTCTGCTCCCCATGCCAATTCCATCCTTCCTCCTGTCTCAGAGCTAGACATGTTGTCTTATTTAACAGTAGATAAACCCAACGCTTTTCCCCAGCACAGTTGCTCAAACTGATCTGTGTGGGTTGTCACACCTCCAACTGTATCACTGTGTCTAACTTGAAGTGGTATTTTCAGCCTGCTCTGATGTTTGCCAGGAATCCCAGTTTGGCTCCCGAGCTCTCGTCTGTCTCTCCTCAGTTGAGCTAAGGGCCTCCTGTGAGGGAATGGTGTGTGAACAGTCCATGCCTGTCCCTGTGCCTATTTCCCTTTCCAGGCAACACATTCACTGAGGCAGTTTTCTCCCTCAAATATTTCACCTGCTTCACCTACTATTTTTTATCCCCGGAGGAAGAAAAACAAACACGTAACGCCCAAAAAGAAGGTGTAAATAAAAACCACCACCATATTAGTACTGTTCACCCACCCTTCCCTACAAAGTCTTAGGAAAAAGAACATCATCTTTTGCTAATTTCCTGATTCCACAGTAAAAGGCACACACAGAGCAATCCTTGTCAAGTCCTGAGCAAGAAAGTTTGAAAGAAAAAAAACATAGAAGGAATTGAGGAGGACCAAGGACAAAAAAAAGAATCAAACTCCTTAAATCCTGAGAGAAAGGACCTGACATTTCCGCTCAAAGAGGAAACAGCCTGGGGCCTGCTGACCACTTCTGAATAACCACAGAAATAACCACAGAGCCAAGAAAGTTTCTTTCAAGGGCCAAACTTCACTAAGAGAAAAGTAGCTGCATGTACAGAACGACAGGCCTAGAGGTAGGTCAGCAAACCAGCATCCACACTCCGAGGCTTCTCGTAAAACATTCCCTACTCCAAACTTCCTTCTGTTTCCAGACTGCACTGTGGTTTCCTCTGTAAACACTCATATCATCACACGTAATGGAGTATGCTATTTTCAAGCAATAAAACAGTATGATTTCCATGGCAATAGCAAGGAATTTGGCAAGGCTATTTGATAGACTTGGTCTGGTGAGAAAGTTTTCGAGAAAAATAATACAGAATTGAATCTCTCACCACTAAGATACTGTAAAACTCTCCATATTATCTTTCCTGTTGACCTGAATGCTCCTCTTATTTGGAGATCTGCCCCTAAAGAACTTATTTACTAATGGTAACATGCGAAGGCTGCACTGGAGCTAATTGCTGTACCAGTGTAAGTGAATGTCTGCCTCAAAGAATTTATAATACTACTTTTAAGACAAAACATTTAGTATTCCAAATGGAGTCGAAGCTCCTTTGGGGATGCCACATAAATTTCTATGAGTTACCGCAATTTGTCATGCACTTGTGATTTTAACCTTACACTCTAAATCACCATGGTGCAAGCCAACTTTTAACTCCCAACAACTGATCTTCACATATTACAGAACACCACACCAGCTACATGTGGGGACTGAGATAAATCCAGGTTAGATGATGTACCCATGGCCACCCAGCAAATGAGTGACCAAGACAGGAAGAGAAGCCCCAGGTATCTGACTCTGCACACTCTACTCTCAGCAGCACTGAACCTGTCAAGGGGAGAAGAGAACCTCACAGGCAAGATTTAAATCACTTGGAAATGACCTGCAAATAACCCATTCTTAAACAAAAGTAATTCATTCAGAGATCTACTTTTATGAATATACAGGCTTGCTCTCCTCTTTAATTTTCTCTGAGCTTCCGGGAAGGCTTCAGCAGTCTCAGCTTTATGGGACAGGGATTGGCTTGTGGCCATAGATTTCACACTTGGTTTCATGAGCAAAATCTATACAGGCCTTGATTGCAAAGAACATTGCAAGCATGGATTTCTGGGGAGGGCAAGAGAGGTAAGAATTAAAAAAAAAAAAAATCTATCAAAGATTTAGAAACACTTAGGAGACTGGAAAAGCAACTTCCTGTATCACAGTTAATGTTTCGAATCATTTTTCAGCTGGAATAGCAAGCCTCTAGTGTTAAGAGTTAGTATGTTTGTGCCACTTGACTGGTGGAAAATTGTAAAACACATGAAACCTGCAGAGGACTTTTACAGGAAAGAAAAATAATTTCCTATAAGTAGTGCTTGAGTGGGGCAGTTTTTCAGTATTTTATAAAAATAAAGCCTGGAAGAATGGTAATGACATTAGCTACACATTAGTCTCCAAACGATAAATAAACTCCCATGTAAGAGCAAGCATGAGCAGTAACTCAGCAGTTTCATTTCAGAGGGGCTTATGCAATCACCTCAGGTTAGTGCCAAAGCCTCATGTCTCAGAGTTAAGTTACCAACCAAACAACAGCCTAAATTCATCAAAAGCAAGCATTACATTTAATGGGATTTCAATTAGTGATGGCCCAAAATCCAAGCCCTACAATCCTCTCAAAATGTAAACAAGCCTACAAACCCACAACTAGGCCTGTCTCATTTTGAGATCAGAACCAAGTACAACAAACAACAAAACTAAATCTTGCATTTTTTCCAGGTCTGAACAAGTCCCAAGGCCAAAAATCTTTGCAGTTCTTGCAGGCATGTCATAGAAAACAGCGGGGGGG